>JAVKPL010008116.1:0-32582 GCA_032173675.1 Gastrolobium villosum | reverse complement strand
CTCATGCTGTGGATTATTCATAACCTCACATCTCTTTCTCCTCATCTATGTTTCAAAAAGCTTAGGAAGTTTAGTGGCATATTATTATTATTATTTATTTTGCTGACTATAACAAATACATTAGCATTTCTAATTTAAATCTTGTATACATGTCGAAAATTTCTTGTACAAGTATGTGCGTTTAACTTCCTTCTCTCTCACTGCATCTTTAGTAATTTCTAATTGTGCATTCTAAACCATGCAAGATATGCTTACTGTAGTGGAATTGCCTTATAACATTATTCAAATGTGTTTCTGAATTAACTTGAAAGTTCTTTGATCAAAGAAGTGCTATCTGCTTTTGAGTTCTCTGTTCCAGCACATCCCGTTTGAGTTTCATCATTGTTCTTTTCCAGCGTGGTTTTCTATTTCTTCAACCACATCTGAATTTCACATCACAAACCTTGTAGCACATTCACTTTATATTCTTTCATTCTCCTATTCTTTTAGGCATGCTCTGTGTGTGTTTGAATAACCATTGAATAAATCAAACTAGTTCAACCATTTTCTTTCCGAGTCAAACAATAAACTTCTCAGGTTAGTAACACTTGACGTGGTCAAAACATTAAACTCATGATGCAATTCTCTGTCAAACAAGAATGCATCGTCGCATATTAGCAACCTCCATTAGTGTACCCCACACCTTATGATGCAATTCTACACCTCTCCTACGTCGCTTTCTGATAGGAATCAAACAGTAAACAATAAAGATTTCTGAATAACTCCTTTATTTATGCCTCAAACCAGTAGATTGCTGAATAACTCCTTTATTTATGCCTCAAACCAGTAAGATTCAACAGTGGTACAATTGAAATAACTCTGGTTACATGCTATACTGCTGCTATAGCTCAGATTGTGCAGAAATAAATAAATAAAAGAAATCAGCAGAATGTGAATGATTCAGGGGCTTTCGAGATGCCTGAGATCTCCCAATTTGCCTCAGCAATCCTAATGACCTCCATGGTACCCTTTCTTCTTACTTCCAACGCATATATAAACTTCCACGACTGACCAATGCTGCGTTGCCCCTCATCCTCCGCTAAGAGAATATTAGAGTCAACAATAACCGATTGAGTGGGGCCAAGCCAACGTTTTCTACCTTTGTCTCTCACATAGACATTCTTCAGTTGGGCTTTACGCAATTGGGCCTTATCACTTTCCCATTAATTTTTCACTTTTTCTTAATGAAAAATATGAATCCTTAATTGCTTATAATGAATGCATATACTATTTTTATTAGGAATAGTTCAAGAAACAATGATGTGTCTTTTATGCGCCTTGTTGCACGGAACAGTTGAATTCAAAGCAGCCTTAAAACGTGTAGTTCAAACTTGTCATCCATTCGTCCCTCCTCTGAAGGTTGACAATTTCTCAAGGTGACATGGGAAGCTCTTATATGTTGCTGCCAGAATAATCTGATAACATACTTCTTCAGGCTCTTGACAGATAGAACACTTACAAAGCAAGTATAAGAGAGAAGAAAGAGCATCAGAATTCCTTTAAATAAAAAAATGGCTTGCCGCATGATTTCGATAGGGAGCTTCATTGTTCTCTCTGCTCTGCTAATGGGTGCAATAGAAGGTAGAGTATATAACGTTGGAGATAGCTTGGGTTGGAATTTCCCCCGGTGAAAACTATTACTCAAACTGGGCTAGCACCAAGTCCTTTTTTGTTGGTGACAAACTAAGTAAGTTTACATTTGTTAGTCACTAAATTTCCTTTTCCATTCATTCATATACATTTGTGTTTGTAACTTGGTCTAAACTTTTTGGTCCAATGTTAATATTGCAACAATCAATCTATTTCCTAATCCTGTGTTTGATGATGAGTTTCTTTTCTCCCTTTTTGGATTGATCAGTATTTAACTGGACTGGTACTCATACTGTGGGAGATGTATCAAAGGCTGATTATGATAGTTGCAATACAAAGGCAAGTGCATTTGGAAGCAATCTTAACGAGGCCGAAGTCATTGTTAACATGTTGCATAGTGGCCCCCGCTACTTAATGTGCACAGTGGGTGAGCACTGCTTAAGAGGTATGAAGTTTAGCATCAACATTGAGTCAGGTAATGCTACTGCTCCAGTTGCTCCACCACGTGACTCCTCTGCCCCTACTCTGTCCTTCGGAGCCTTATCTGTGATTCTATCCACCATAGTCTATATTTCTTCGCCCAAATCTAATTGGACAACCCGGAATTTTGTAGAGTTGCAGCTGTGATGCATTGTAAATTTGTAACATTGATTCATTATAGTTTGTAATATTCTTTCAAGCATTCATTCTTCATTTGTACTATAATTGATAAAAAATTGTTTGGCAAATTAATCTCAACATACTGTTAATTGCAATTTGTAACTCAAGGTTCTAGAAAAAGAGTTCGGGTTGGCTGCTGCAAATGTGCATTTACACCTGCTCTTCTAGTTTTGATTTGTGGATATATTAGAAAGTGTACACCAGAATAACAGTGCAGAAATCGGCTTTGAGATTTCAAATGGAGTCACTATAAGGCCTTGTTACTGTAATATCAATATGCTTTTCAGGTTTGCTTGAAGATTGCTTTGTTGTTTCTATGTTGCAAAGAAGGAAACTTTGCATCTGAGTCCAATAGTACTATCTGCCCCCCATTTGAGTGATGGTTACATCATTGACTGAAATAATTTGTTGGGGTTGACACTCATTTACTTCTTCCTCATCTCTCACATTTGCAAATGCTGGCTTTTTGGGGATGGCTAGAGAGTTTTTATCATTTCTCAACATTGAATAAACTTTCAGCATGGAAGGCCTATCATTTGCTTGTTCTTGGACGCATAACAAAGCAATTTGCATGCATTTCATTAGTTTGCACGGTGAAGATGTATCATCAAGTGCAAGATCCACAAACTCCATACCCTTTCCTTCTTTCCATAACTCATAAGCCTGCATCAATTAAACATCAAACATCATGGAATTGATATAAAGATGTTAAAAAATATGAACCAAAAAAAGGAACACAAAAATATATCCAATTTGTTCCACCTAAGTTGTAGAAATTACTTACATATTCGAAGAGCTTTAAATCTTCATTCTCTCCATAAAAGCCAGCTATCTTCTTGCCACTTATAATTTGTAGAAGGAGGATTCCAAAACTGTATACATCAGATTTAGTGGAATACACACCTTCCTTAATGTATTCAGGAGGAACAAAACCACTGCATCATAACAAATTATGGGAACACCAAAGTAAGTAGTTAAAAATATAATTATTGAAAGCTCAAATGCTGGAGCCTTATCATCAAAATACTCACTATGTTCCCATAATGTTGCTAGTGTTTGCTTCTTGTTCATCTTTAGTGAATATTCTTGCCATCCCAAAGTCTGATATTTTTGGCTTCATATCAGTGTCTAATAAAATATTGCTAGCTTTTATGTCTCGATGAATTATGGTGAATCTTGAATATTCTTGAAGATAAAGAAGGCCCTGCGTAATTCCTTCAATGATGCCAACACGCTTATTCCAATCTAACATTTGTCGTCTAATAGGGTCTGTGGAGAATTGATGTATGACAGAAGTAATGTGATTATTAAAAAAAAAATATATCAAGAGATTCAAATTTGATTTTATGTTCTTCTCAAATAGGTGATTTTTCTTATTAAATTTTGGCCCTTCCATTATTTTGGCAACATGAAAAACATTTAGTAAATCATGTAATTTTGATAAAAATGATATAGAATGGATATATCTAATAGAATGCAGGCGTGAGCACTTCTGTTAATTTTCTTTATCACTCTTTTTAACAAACATTATCAAATGAATTCCATCATTTAAGACCTTAACTTAAAAAGTGTGATGCATATTTATATTCAAGTATATATAGGGTTTAAGGTTGCAAAGGTATCAAACCGAAGAGGTAGAAGTCCAGGCTTTTATTTTCCATGTATTCGTACACCAGCATCTGCTCTTCTCTTTCAATGCAGAAACCCAACAACCGTACAAGATTCACATGTTGTAACCTTGCAGTAAGTGTTACCTCATTTTTGAATTCCTCAAAACCTTGTGTAGAAGCTTTTGATAATTTTTTTACGGCTATTTCTTGACCATCAGGTAGGATGCCCTGGAGGAACGAACACTTATGGTTAGAATCTTGACTATGCTAATTTGTCATTGCAAGAGTTACAACATTCCACATGAACATGATTTTATCAAATTGATATAGACATTAGAAATAATTTTGGGATGAAGGGGTGTTAACAATATAGTGAGATAAGACTAAGTTTGATGGGGGAGGTTATATTTATAATTTTTTTTTCTTATCACCTTTTACAACCAATCTTCTTGTTGTTAAATTAAAATCAAATTAATGATTACAAAACGGCATCAAGTGAGAGCTATTGATTTAATTTTGATCCAACGATAATAAGATTGATTCTAAGAGACTAAGAGGTGGCAAGAAAAAAAAAGTATAACATATCCCATAATTGAATAATTGTTATCAGAAATATTGAGGCTTAGGCAATTTCCAGAAGAGTGAAGAATACACAAACTAGTTTGTAATAATTTTATTTAATTATAAATAATGAGAACAAAAAGGACTAAATACTTGACCACTTCAACCAATAGAAAAGACAAGGATTGAAACTATGCCAAAATCACTAGTTGTTGAAGTAAAGTAACTTGAATGGTTCTTTTATTAAGATTTTACCTTGTAAACAGGACCATAACCACCCTGTCCGAGCTTATTTTCATAAGAAAAGTTATCTGTAGCTGCTTCAATGTCAGCAAATCTATAGACATGTAAATCAGGAGCATCCCCGTGAAAAGGTCCTGCAGCTTCTTTTTTCAATATAAGCGGAGATTGCTTAGCAGCATTAACCGTCCCTATATATAGAATTTAAGGAAGTTAAATAGATGTAAGTCAATTTCTTCATGGATGAACATTTTCACTATTTAGTCATATCAACTCTAAAATCGAAAATAACTTTACCACTTGATTTGAATATTCTCTTCCTTAGATAGAAGATAATGACACCTAAAATGAGAATAACTATAGCAGTTATACTCAAAATGGTCGCTAATAATTTCCACCCGTCCTTTCTGTCTTCGCCAACCTGTTCAGCTGAAAATGCAACGAAAAATATGAGTTAGATGGAGCTATTCAAATGATATATATATGTCAGGGTTCACAAAATTTTATTTATGACAGCTTACATAGTGGTAGGGTTTGGGGCAGTGGCTCCAAATTTTTGCTTAAACAAAAGTTTTAAATGTGCGCTCCTTCTCCTCACCATTAAGTCATTAACATGTATGAAATTGTTATAGAGATAATTTACCTTGTAGTGTTCCTCTTTTACTCGACAAAGAAGGATAGGGTATTTATCCTATAAGCCCACATTCATAATATTTTCTTTTAACTTTTTTTTATTAAATTTTTTTTTTTAATTATTATAATAACAAAGACTAGAATGGTCATAAACATCTGTTTACAATAAAAATTCCAACAGTAACATAATTTATTTGTTTATTCAAAAATCTGTGATCACTTGCAATAGTATAGGTGATACTGCAAATGTTGTCTACTAGAGAACACATATTCTCCCATGGCTAAATTTGGCTCTACGATCATTCTACCATCTGCATTAAAGATTAGCGCCTTAAACATATGATAAAACAGTGACAAAGTGATTATGGTCATTTACTATGCTCATGCGGTTAAGTTTATGCGTGCATGGTAAGTTTTTTAGCAATATTTTTGGCTGACTACTACCAACATCTTACCTCATTCTTAGTACAAATTAAATGAGAAAAGTTCTTCCAATCCCCCATTGCAAACAAAACAATATAATTTTCTAATTTTATTCTTTGAACTATATTAATTATACCAATAAACCTTACCGTGAAAACAATATTATTTATTTTTTTATTTATGAATAACTAAATATTAAATAAGGAAAATAGAATAAAAATAAGCTAATTAATATAAAGGTTTAGGATAGGAGATAGACAAAGGGTGATGATTATGTCACTTTTCTATTAGTAACATAGCAAAAATTAAATTATATAATTGATCTAGCTTAAAAAATAAATCATAAGATTTTATAGTTCGTGGTAATTATTTGTAAACAATGTAAAGCCCTTCTGTTATGGACCCATATAAGGGGACCATTGATTGATAGGCTCAACAAAGAGCAATATAAGATTTAAATCAAGCATAACTATGAAAAGATATCCATCAAGGATACCAATCCTAATATGACAGCATGGCAGATGGGCTTGGGCCCTCATCAGAGGCACTAAAGGTCCATATTCTACTATTCACAGGTAAATCCTATAAATACGAGGTAAAACCTAAAGGTACATTACAATCTCTCTCTTATTATTATGTTGTCACGGTGCGCACACACACCCCCTATTGGAAAAGCCGTTATTGTCTTATTGTGCACAGTGATCTACTTGACTTAAGGGTATCTCCTCCATAGATACCTTGGAGAGGACATTAGATCCAAGATTAACATACTAGTCCATTGGGCTAGACATCTCTGTCTCCAAGACAAAACACTGGCGCCGTCTATGGGGAATCGGCAAATTTGATACTCCCACAATTTTGACTAGAGATGGCAGACCGTACAAGGAGCAATAGCCAACAGCCACAGCCTCTGAATCAGCCGTTGGATCCTGTTATGGAAGAGGTGAATCAACCTCACCATTAACCGGAAAACAAGGTGGACTATGATGTGGTCCATGTCAACGAGGATGTAACAGACACAACCTCTACGCCAGCCCCCCGTAACCGAGTTGCAGATCCAGCACTGAATAACCCTCCTCCTCATAACGCTACTGACATTGTTGTCCGCGGAGCACTAGCCGCAGATCCTGATTCCCGCCTTGCTCAAAACACGTTTGCAGCAATTCTACGACGAATGGAAGACATGGAAAATCGTAACAACCTCCAACGATGAGAGGATTTCAGGAGGAAAACGTGAGGAGAATGCAAGATCTGGAGCAACGATTGTTGGGGATGCGAGGACCTAGATCAGAAGGGGTCCAGGGCCGAGATACTAATGGCCGTGATGGGAATCATAACCCGGATCACCGAACCCGGATTGCAGAGGCTGAAAACCAAAGAAGGCCAAATCTTGGAACTTCTATAGGCCCAAACCCGGGAGACCATGGAACGAACAATCAGAACACAAACACGCAACCTCTAGTCCAGAATGCTTTAACAAGAGCAAATGTGCAGAGAAACAGGGATGAGATACATCTTAACCAAGATGCCCAACCCGTCAGAGGACGCGTGGAACACGGTGCTTACAGGAGGAAATATAGCAGGGGGCAATACAATAACAACCCATTTACTGGTGAAATACTAAGTGCTCCATTCCCGGAGGATTTTGATTCGGCACATTTCCCAAAATATGCTGGAAGTCAGGACCCACAGGTCCATATAGATGCATTCGACACGAATATCTATATCTGTGGAATTGATGAACCAATCATATCCCAAATATTTTCCATGACTTTGATTGGAGCTGCGCAGGCATAGTTCTCAACCCTGCCTGCAAACTCCATTGGATCCTTTGAAGAATTCGGAGAGAAGTTTCTGCTGAATTTTGCAACAAGTAAAAAACACCCAACGTCGGAGTTCGTACTTGGGAAGATACGACAGCAACCTAGAGAAACGCTCCAAAGGTATCTGAACAGGTTTAAAGATGCAGCTTTACAAATTCCAGGTTTGCAAGAGAATGTCCATGTCCACCTTATTGTAGCCGGGTTGGAGGGATCATCTATACTGGCCAAATCAGTTTATAAGTACCCTGTGAGGACTTTAAAGGAATTCAGAACCCGTTCAAAGAAGTACCTGGACCTTGAACAAATGGAGATACTAAATGCGCAAGGCGAAGAAAGTAAAAGAACGAGTCCAAGAAGGAAAAGCCCGGTACCAAGAGAAAAAGAGCGAATAGACAATAAAAAGAAAGACTCCCAAGGGAGAATCTCATATGATAGAGACCAGGTGGGGAGATATGAAAAGTACACACCATTGAATGCCCCACGCTCTCAAATTTAGAGAGAAGTGGCAATGACGAACGGATATGAGAAAGGCAGATAGACCCCGACCCATATTTGACAGAGGAGGTTTGGATAAATCAAAATTTTGCGCCTTCCACAATGGACCGGGGCACACCACTAATCAGTGCTGGGATCTCAGAGATACAATGGAAAAGTTTGTTAGAGATGGAATACTGCGTCAATATGTTATTAAGATGCAAGGATCCAAAAGCAATAAGAGGGAACCCGGCAGTTGGAGGAGAAGCAAGAGCCCAACACATGGAAAAAAAGAAAGAAGATAAAAATCAAAGAGATGATTCCAACAATGACGAATTCCCAGAACCCTGGTTAATTTCCGCGTTAAAGAGATCTTCATAAATACAGAAAGCAGTGCTGACATCATATTATGGTGGGCCTTCAAAAAGATTGACCTAGATATAGAGGATCTCAAGCCTTGCAAGACAACTCTGATAACTTTTAATGGAGAAAACACACCTCCTAAAGGCTACATAGACCTCAGGTTAACCCTGGAAACAAAAGAAGCATTAAAGTTAGAACATGTAAGGTTCTTCGTGGCCGACTTCCCCTCTCCATATAACATCATACTTGGGAGACCAACCCTGCATAAATGGGACATGCTGGTCTCCACAAAGCATCAAAAGATAAAAAAGGTAGGCAACAAGAATGAAGTCATCACCATTCATGGAGATAAAAAAGAATCAAGAGAATGCTACTTTGAAGTCGTCAAAGGAAATGAAGGTGGACACTTGAGTCCTCCCCGGATTCGTCCGGGAGACAAAGTCGGCAAAAAGACAATCCCTCATCTTTCAAGTAAACCAATCAATGTGGTTGGATTAGATATGGGGGAGGAAGTGATCCCCAGACCAGAATCAGATGAGGAACTGGAGGACCTTGTGTTAGAGAAAGAACCCTGTCAATTTATCAGAATTGGCAAGACTATTAATCTAGTGTCAAAAGGAATTGATTCAATTTCTTAAAAGCAGCACAGATGTCTTTGCATGGAAGTCATCCAAGATTCCAGGCACTGATCCAACATTTTGCTGCCGCAAGTTGGCAATCTATCCCGGGTCAGCGCCAATAGCACAAACGAAAAGGAAGCTGGGGCCAGAAAAAAAATAGGTCTTAGAAGAACATGTCAAGGAGTTACTAGATGCCGGGTTCAAACGTGAAGTCCAATATACGACTTGGCTTGCCAAAGTCGTTATGGTGAAAAAACCTAATTGAAAATGGAGGGTCTGCACAGATTATACAGACCTAAATAAAGTATGTCCAAAGGACTCCTACCCTATGCCCAACATAAACCAGCTAGTAGACAACTCGGCTGGATTCCAGTTGCTATCCTTCATGGATGCTTATTTTGGTTATAACCATATCTCAATGTACCCAGACGATCAAGAAAAAATCGCCTTTATTGCTGAAAGGGCAAACTACTGCTACAATGTCATGCTATTTGGGCTCAAGAACTCTGGGGCTACATACCAGGGAATGATGAATAAAGTGTTCGAGGATCAACTCGGCAAAAACATTGAGGTATACATAGATGACATGATAGTTAAGTCATTTGATATGACAAATCATGTCCGGGATCTGGAGCAGACATTTTAGAAGCTCAGGGAATACTGTATTCGTCTGAACCCGGGAAAATGTGCATTTGGAGTTCCAGTAGGAAAATTCTTGGGTTTTATGTTAACCCATAGAGGAATTGAAGTAAATCCCGACAAATGCAGAGCAGTACTTGGTATGAAAGCTCCTCAAAGAAAAAATGAGGTTTAACAACTAACTGATAGACTGGCTGCTTTAACTCGGTTCCTTCCAAGGTCGGCTGAGAATGCCATCCCATTCTTCAAGTTATTGAGAAAAGAAGCTGTGCAAAGCTGGAACTCGGAATGTCAATCCGCGTTCGATAAAATTAAGAAGTGTTTGGCCGCCCCACCAATACTATCTAAGCCAGAACCAGTGGATATCCTAATCCTATATTTGGCTATTGGAGAAGAAGCCATAAGGGTTGTTCTGGTCAAAGAAACAAGTAAAGGCCAGGAACCAATTTACTTTGTCAGTAGGGTCTTGCAAGGTCCTGAATTGAGATATCAGAAGCTGGAAAAAGTGGTTTTTTCCTTGCTCGTTACGACAAGGAGATTACGACCATATTTTTAGGGACATTAGATAGTGGTCATATTTTTCCAACTTCCCAATGGGAAGCCCAAACACATCGTCTGCACTCATCTCAGACGTAGTATTTAAAACTTCATAATTTACCCCAAGGAAACTGGGCTACTAAGGCGGCAGGAGGAGACTCAGAATCCGACTCAGCAGAATGAGACTCTTATACTATCTCTGATGATGATGCCATAAATACCTAAAGCAAGATAAAAACTCAATCAAAAGGACAAAATAGGCATACCTATATCAAAAAAGCTACTAGGTGAAGAATCGCTAGAAGATGAAGAAGTAGATTTGTCCAAGATCGTGATCGGGTCATCTGCCTCACCAGAAGCTGAGGTGGATCCCAGTATGTCTCTATGCCGGCAACTAGCCAAAGTAGAATCGGCTAAAGAGTCACATCCTTTCTCAATGAGCTTGGAGCTTCGAAAGACGCAGGAGTAACATGGGCTGACTTGCTTGGATGGGGGAGACTTTGGAAGAGCTTGGGTGACAAATGACATATCGGGATCTGGGTTAGTAGATAAACTGGAAGGGTTCAAACCGGTTCGGGGAAAATGCTGGGAAACATGTCTGCTTGTGGAAAGACGACTCCTACCCCGTCTGGTAGAACCACTACCCCAGCTCTGACCTAGACCCAGACTAGACAACATGGATTTCTTTTTGGACCTACCACCACGATAACCACGAAGCATGGCTTCACATTCCTCTTCTTCAGTCCTTAGAATCCCCAACAGCCAAAAACGAACACCAGGAGGAACCTTCTTCAAAAACTCGGAATCTTCCACCTTCTTTCCCTCACAGTGTAAAACTGAAGAAGGAGGTTTCTTCCCCCTCATTTTGGAAAATGTTCAAAAGACACCGAATTCAAAATAACAAAGAAGAAAACGACAATGGAGGGTGATGCACGCTAAGATGCCAAAAGTTTAAAGAGCATGCATCACACCAGAAGAAAAAAATGCTGACGCAGAAAAAAAAGAAAAGCAATGAGTAGAACGATTTATCAGAGTGACACATGAAGAACCGCAGATTCAAAATAGAAACAATGAATGTTCGGAAAATAAACACCCAAATACAAACTACCGAAGAAGAGAACAAGAGAAGTTCAAAGGTAGACAAGAATACCTGAATAGAAGAAACGAACTTGCAAAGATGTGAAAATACACTTGCAAATGGCAGCACTTAAGCAAACTTGCGTAAAGAAAAGTTTCTGCAAAATAAGTAAAGTAAAAGTGGAAGAGAGGAAAATACACATGCTTATATAGCCATAGTGGTAATCATAACGGTTACGAATGGAAAAGGTCAGGGGCATTGAAGTCATTACACCCCAAAAGTATTGATTAGATGCCTGAGACAACATATTCAATAAATACGCACGAAATATGAAAATGGCACAAAACGGATGCAGCACGCTAACAAATGCGACAAACACCACGTGTCAAAATGAAATGATTATCAGGAAAGTTGGCATAGAAAAGTAGAAATCCATAGCCGAGATCCGTGAAATTGAAACTCAGGCAAAATGATGCAAGACCAAGTTATAGGAATGACGTACTTGGGGGTAATTCGCCAGTTGGATCTCAAGAACTCAAGCTCATTCCTAACCCGACCATAAATGACGTGTACGATATCCCACCGGGTTCATCCTCAATCCGCCAAGATAAGGGGCAAGGCAGACCCCGGTTGGGAAATTCAAAGCCCAGAGCATATGCGTAAAGAGTTTATGAGAACTCGGATGTGTTAACTCAGATGTTTTAAACAGAAATGTTGAAACTTGAATTGATGCATAAAGGATTTCACCCCGGCAAACCCAGAAGCCCAGGTAGCCTGGCTGAAGGGCAACTTTTATGGACCCATATAAGGGGGCTCATTGATTGATAGGCCCCGCAAAGGGAAATCTAATATTTAAATCAAGCATAACTATAGAAAGATATCCATCAAGGATTCCAATCCTAATACGACGGCATGACAAATGAGCTTGGGCCCTCATCAGAGGCACTAAAGGTCCATATTCTACTACCCACAGGTAAATCCTATAAATAAAAGGTAAAACCTAAAGGTACGTTACGCTCTCTCTTATTGTTATGTTGTCACTATGCGCACACTTACCCCCTATTGGAAAAGCCGTTATTGTCTTATTGTGCATAGTAATCTACTTAATTCAAGGGTATCTCCTCCATAGATACCTTGGAGAGGGCATTAGATCCAAGATTAATGTACTAGTCCATTGGGCTACACATCTCTGTCTCCAAGACAGAACACCTTCAATAATCAAATTAAATTTTGCAAAAGCATTAATTACCAAGAGGAACTATGTAGCACTGATACCGACACGGGACACGGTATGACACGACACTCTGACACGTTAATTCTAAAAACTATTAGATTTCGACCCGTTAGGACACGTTTTGACATTAAATAATATTTTTAATTTATGAAGTGTATATTATATTTAATATTCAATAATTTAACAAAAAGATGAATCTAAACTTATAATATTCATAAATTTTGTAAAGAAACATAAGATATCCCAAATATTTATATTAAACTCAATAAAATGATAATCGTAATCCAACGAATCTAATAGTTGGAACTAAAAATTCAACAAAACGCAACATTTGAACCTTTTTTTGAATTTCTATAACGCGTGTTGGAGTGTCAGAGTGTCCAAGAGTGTCGGATAGTGTCAGACACGACACGGCTGTATTTTTGAAGTGTCGGTGCTTCATAGAAAAGGAGTAGTCAATTTTATTTTCCAGACACAAGTTTTTGCAATATCTAAACCCAGGGAAACGAGATCAAAATTCTCATCAGCTAGACTAGATATGATTTCTCTTCGAAGATTGTCATCAATTGTTTGATGATATATCACAAAACTAATTTAAGAACATTGCAATAGAAATGTAAGATGTTGACTAGTATTAATTTATTAATTAGAATGTAACGCCCGACCGCTTCAAAAATCAATGACTATCCCCACATACTAACACGAGACTTTCCAGTTTGCTTTTTCCTCACTCGCACACTTCCCAGGAAAACTTCCTAGGAGGTCACCCATTCCAGAATTGCTCCAAGTCAAGCACGCTTAACTGTGGATTTCTTCCGTTCCGGGCTACCGAAAAGAAGATGCATCTTGTTAGTATAGGTAATACCAATTAATTCTTATAAGCTATTCCAGACCGTGTAATCTCACATCTGTACAGTCTTTGGAATCCCTCTCTTTCGGGTGTCGATTCGATTCATCCATGCATGTAACCCCCACGCTGGAAGCCTGTCAGGAGCCGCTCTTTGTCCATGCCCTTTCGCACCGGCGATCACTCCCCGCCCTCGTCAGCGCTCGGGATGTTACATGGAACAGATGTTCGAGATTCTTGGCATGCAGAAGGAGAAGCAATATTTGAATTGGATTTGATATTTATCGGATCTCTGACCAGTATTCTTAAGGGGCATGAAACCAGTTTTAGTTCCATTTTCTTGAAACCAACAACGCAGTCCTGTTAGATAAACTTTAATTATAGTCTTTTTAGTTATGAAGAGTTGTGTCTTCTTTTTTTTTTTTGGTGAAAAGAGTTGTGTCTTTTTAATTACGAAGAGTTGTGTTGTTGGAAGTCTTTAAACTTTTATATTTTGGCATATAAATAGGTACTTTATATTTCATATCAAACAAGCCTGTGAAGAGAAAATAAGAAATAGGATTTTTTTTTTGACTCCTTTATTACTAAGTTATTTATTTGTTTTGCTCCTAATATAGAAATCGATCCAGCAAGTCCATACACCAAAAAAATAAAAGCACATTGTCTAAAGCTATGGATTAGGTACTTAGGACTAAATTTTACTAGTCATAAAGCTATGGATTAGTTCCATTTCTCTCTCTCTCTCTCTGTTGCCATATATAATTTTAGTTCTATAACTAGTAGTACTTCGATTCCCCAAAACAAAACAAAAATGGCTAGGGAATCAAAAAGAAGTTCAATAACATAGAAGAGTGACCAAAGTTAATTTACCTGCTGCGGTTGTAAGTGTCGATTTGTCGTCATCATAGGAAACTTGCCATACATGGTAACCAAGTAGCTTCTTTTCCCTGGCATATGATACCTTCTTTCGGACAACCTCAACGTCGTCAAAGCCAATCCAAGTTGATCCAAATGAACAGTAATTTGTTACGTAAGTGTCATTATACATTACTGCAACCCCATTTTTCTGAATATCATTTTTTATGTCCTTATAGATTCTAGCTCCATAATAATTACCAAATGCTGGACCTGTTGCTGGTGCTCCGATGGAGTTGTTATTGGGGTTTTGAAGTTTCCAAGCATATCCATAGAAAGGCAAACCCAAAACTAACTTGCTAGATGATAAACCCTTCCTAATCCATGCCGTGATATAATAGTCAGTGTTGTTATCACTTGCAGGGTCATATAAAGCTGAAGGTGCACCAGTGAAGTTTTGTGTCATGGGTTTGTGATAATCAAGTGATTTAACATGTACCCAATTCAAGTTACTTTTGATTGACTCAACTGGGTAGGACCCAAAATCCAAATAAGGTGAAGCTGGAATAACTGCAGTTAAGATCAATTCTTGAAGTGTGGAGTTTGTTTCTGCTTCAGATTTTGCAGCAGCTCTCCATTCTTGGAAAAGTTTTCCCAAATTGTCAGCATCAGAACTTGTCTTACTGAAAGGCCAGCACAAGTCCAGGCCCTGAAATCCATAAAGCCTGGCCATTCTTATTGAAGATTGAATGAAGGGTTTCCTTGAAGAAACATTGGTAATCATGGATTGGATGGAAGTCCAGTTTTGGAAACCCCCAATGGAGAGAAGTGTAGTGATGGATGGGTTCTTGAGTTTGAGAGTGTTTGTGAAAGTAGAAAAGAGTTGCTCATTTGATGAGGAGACAGAGAGCTCAAAGGAGGAAGTGTTCACCTCAGCAAAAGCGCATATCAGGTGAGTATAGAGGGCAGAGTTTATATCTGATATGGGAATTCCATAAGTGCCGCCATAGTACGAGTAACCAATTTTGAACCATGGTTGAGCTTCTGAGGGTTGGAACTTCAGAGTGCAAAGGAAAACTTGAAAGGATAGGACAAGTGCAATTCTGGAAAACATTACACCAAGTTTTTTCAGAGCTTCAGATACCTTTCCTCAGAGATATTCTTATCTTTATAAAAAAAAAGAGAGAGAGATATTCTTATCTTATTGCGTACACACACTCATAACTGGTGGACCCAAAATGCTGTTACGTATAATTTAATTCAATGGTTTAAGAAGACTATTCTTTCTTTCTTTTTTGGAAGTTTTAGACGACGAAGAAGAAGACTATTCTTTAGTCTTTAAGATGGGGATAAAGAAAAATGAAACCTGGTCCATATCTATAATATAGTTCTTGATTATAAAAAGAAAATTAGTTTGGTATTTTTTTTTAATGTAGGCATTTATATATATTTGATAGTAAATGTGAAATTTGGGTTCAATTCTACAATTGTTCGAAATGAAAGAATGTTATACAGCAATCAAAAACACACAGCAAGAAGTAAAATAATAGAAATGGATTTAGATCCTCTCGTGTTAAAGAGTGGTTATGTTATTTGATTACGGTCATTCAATTAAAAATCATATATTTTTATCTCTCTTATCTCATTATCAATGAGTATTATGTTATTTGAGTGATTGTGATTAAATAATATGATTACATGACCACTTTTCTATATGAGAGGATACAGATCCAATAAAACAGAGTTCAAATTACAGAAAGGGAAAATATTATTATACAACACATTAGACAACTAACCAAAAATACGAAAAATAGAAATAAAAGAGATATTAAAATGACATACATAAATTAAATATTAACGTTAAACTTATAATTTAAGTTGTGCCGATAATTTTATGTTACTAGATGTATTGGAATAAGTCAAAGCATCAACTGCGGCTTGATTTACTTGTCTTTGACAATTCACCCAAAAAATTCAATAAAGTCACGCACTCAAGAGGTGCTTAATTGTTTGCTAAGAGATACGCAACATATATAGGCGCGATTATTGTTGGGAATTTTAAAAGATGCGCAACATATATGTGCGGGACTTCGTCTATTAATTACTCTAACAACAGCAACTGATTCTATTCGGCAGCAAACAGTGTATTTTTGAAAAAATAGCAATCAAAGCAACCCGCAAAACCTTCTGGGACTCATTGATGCAGTTTTTGAAGACACGCATTAAAGAGCTACGCGTTTATATGCAAGTACGATTTCTAAAAGTGACGCACAATATATGCGATTAAAGGCTCGTTTGGATGATTTTTTTATTCAAAAACTATTTAAAAAAAATAGTTCTCAATTCTCATTATAAGTTCATTTGGATGTTTGTTTTTAAAAAAAGTAGAAGTCACAAAAAAGTCAAAAATTTAGTTTTTAAAAGCTAAAAATTTTAACTTCTAAAAAAAAAAAAATTAAAAGCCAAAATTAAATCAATACTTATTATATTAAATCAATAGCTCTCACTTATTATATTTCTGAATTGACTTTTTATTTTTCATAAGGGATTAAATTAGGTCTTGTAATTTTTGTTAAGGACACAAAAGATATTTTACTCTTAGGGGCGTTTGGTTTAGAAGAATTTTTTTGAATACTAGGGAAATGTAATCGATAGGGAAATGGTTGGAAAGTGAATTTGGTAGGAAAATGTAAAAAAAGTTATTTGGTTAGAAAAAATTTACCGGGAAAATTAGGTAAGATTTATAAAGTCTATATTTGGTTTGGGGTAAAATATAGATGAGATAATGGATGTGAATTACTTAAGTAACCCTTTTAAATTTTGAATATGAATACATAAATGATAACATTTGAATTTGAATTTATAATTTTATACAAATTATCAAGTACCTTGCCATTAACACAAATTTTGACGCATCTTGCTATTTGAGAGTAAAAGCAAGAATTAAAAAAAAAAAAATTCAATGTAATAATAAAAATATTAAGAAAAAGAGTATCAAATAATCCTAGCAATAGCATTCCTAAACAGTGATGATATACTAATCCAAGGGTACTTGTGCTACGGTCATTCTCATCAGTGTCATTGACGCTTTTTTTCAACTTAACCGGTAAACTTTTGAATACCACCTTCAATGTGGTTTTCTTAAAGAGTGATTTTGGTCACAATTTTCAAACAAATGATAAATGATGGGGAAAACATTTTAGTAGATAAATTTGTTTAAAGCTTCAACCAAACACAGAGAACCTGGATTACCACTCTTTTTTTTTTTTTTTATAACATGGATTACCACTTTCATTTGCATGGACATCTGAAAATAAAACCCAAATCAAACACCCCTTTATTCTTCGATCATTTCTGATTTCTATGTAGGCACGAAATGATGGCATAAAAAAACGTTTTATAATTCTCATTCAACATGAGAATTAGAATTTTTCTATATACCCTTCGATTTCCGTGCTGACATAGATCCTACATATAATTTTTTTAACATATGGATCTCACATGCTTTTTATCTCTACAACATGAGATTTCAATTCTCCTTCAACATGAGAATTATAAAACCCTAAAAAAGATCTAAAACATATACAAATACTAGGCCTCTGAATTCAAATGCTCTCTTCCTCTTTCACGTCAATTGTGGGCAAAATCTTTAATATTGTTTTTCAGCTTTACTACCTTTTGATTAGTGGAATTTCCCCTATTCTGTTTGGGTGTTGTTAAAATTTAATGACAGAATCTAAAAATTTTATGAGAAGAGACAAATAAGCACCATAATATATTAGTGAATTCATTCTAAATCAAATTTGATGAACTCTCAAATGTTTCGTCATATATGAATAATAATAATAAAGAATAAGAGTAAACTTATGTTATGCTATACTTTTTTTTAAGTCTGAATATAATTTGAGATAAATGTTTGACTAATTTGAGGGGGTTAATTGCATCTCTGAACCCTTCCTTAGCTCCACAACTGATAAAATTGATGACATAATTCAATAGTTGAGAGGATACATGATTCACACTGATATAAGTGAAGGAACAGTGCAACTTAATTTTTTAGGGTGTAAATTATATATGAAGTAGTGTTGGAACTATTTTTTTTAGAGATATGATATTAGTTTTATCTTTTTTCATGATTACTTTACATGCTCTTCTTTGATCATAATTTTAAGTAACTTTCATATTTTCTCTCTCCAATTTAAATTCTGATATAAAGGTATTGGAGAGGAATAGATAGAGTAGATATGAAAAAATAGGCATAATATCTATTCCATATACTCCTCTCAAAAAATACCATTGAATCATAATCTCAATTGATCTTCATATTTTATTTTTATTATTGAGATTGTGATCTAACAATATTGAAAATAGTAGATAAAATAGATATGAAAAAGTATACATAATATTACAAAATAGATTTATATCTACCATTTAATATGACCATAACAATATTCTTATACACATAATATTTTGTGGGATCCATAATTTTTAAAGATAAAATAAAATAAAAATTCAGGTAATCTCTATAATATAACATAATCATTTTTTCTACAAAAATAACTCTTATAAAACCCATTACAAAAGAGCATATTGTAACAAACAAATAGATTATCCTGAATGTTACTACCATGTCGCCACGACAATCCTGGCTTAATGTTTATATAACCCTCTTTCTTACCTTCTCTCTCACTGTACGCTCGCCGCCGAGCCGGCGCACTATTCCATCACCGCCGCCGAGCCGGCGCACTCTTCCATAACCGCCGCTGGCGCACTCTTCCACCGCCTTGCTGCCGCCGTTAATCCCTCTCTGAGTTGTGCGCCCCTCTCCCTTCCCTTCTCTCTCACTGTACTCTCTAAGTTGTCCTAGTTTTAACCTTGTTTCTCAATTGCTCGAAGCTCTTCAGGTTCGGTTTCTTCTTTTTTAGGTGATTGATCGTTTTCCTGATACTCCTCATGTTGCATGACATTTATTAATAATCCGTAACAGATAAACATGTTGCGGGCATACATGAAGTTTAAGATCAATTAACATCAGAGAAAGTTTAAGAACAATTAGCATTAGTTACATATAATTTGCTTTGCCTTTTTAATTTTATTCACACACTAATTTTTTAAATACGCATTAATTTTTTCCAATTTAGAATATCAGTGTTTCCATTCTCATTTTTAAGATTTACAATGCAGAAGGCTACTTATTCATGAATTTAATGTGAATTACATGATAGCCATTCTGCTCATTTAAAATAAGGAACAGTGTGTTTGAAACGTAGAGTGGATATAGGAAAGTAGATATTTTTTTTAGTCAGATTCCGCTAAAGTAGACTGATAAAGAGAATTATTCATAAATATATAGTTAAATGGTAGTATGGAATGCTTAGTTTTTTGGTCCAGTTTTTCCAACTTGTATTGATTGTTTTTTTTTTAAATGTTGAGCCGTTTATCTCTTTACAAAAAATTGTATGATTATATCTGAAAGATCATTTGTTTTGCTCCTGGTGTAATTTCTCAATGAAGCATTGTCCCTTCATTCAGGAACCATCTTTACAGGATTACTGACACAAACCTTTGTATCTGTCAAATGGGTGGTATCTTTGGACATGTGAAACAATTGTTTTGGAAGTGAAGTGGATTTGAAATGAATGTTGCAACAACAATCATGGATTCTTCTGTTGTCATGGGTAGCACGATTTTGGAGCCTCATAATGATATGGAATTTGAATCTCATGAAGCTGCATATGCATTTTACAAAGAATATGCCAAGTCTGCAGGGTTCGGTACTGCTAAGTTGTCTAGGGCATCAAAAGAATTTATTGATGCCAAATTTTCATGTATAAGATATGGTAATAAGCAGCAATCTGATGATGCAATTAATCCACGCGCCTTGCAACCAATTTTTGGAGAAGGGCGTGTGATTTTTTGTGTTCTAGCTGTGTTCTGTTTTCGTGTGATTTTTTGCAGTACGTGAGAGCTGTTGGAAGAGGCATGCTGGGAGTGCCTGTTGGTTAGTTGAAACTTCCGCTGCTTCTTTTGTTTTCTTCTTGTGATTGTTTTTGGTTGATTTGCATGCCAATGGGCTTTTTGTGTTAGTACTTCTTTTCTTGTCATGCTGGTAATCATGTCTACACTCAACCACCACTTCATTTCCAGCTATTATTGCCTTCAATAACCTGAATTGGCTTCTGTTTTGGATGAATATAATAGAAATTAAGGGACCTTCCAAGCACATTTTACTGAAAATAATTGAGCCCTGGGATAAGTATCGTTTTCTAACATTAAAATATTTAACATATAATTTACGATCCTGTTCTCATTTTTATGCTACCTTTTTATTTTCTTCATCTCTGATCATATTTTTTGTTATTCTCTTTCTTATCACCATCATATCAGATATTCTAAGGTAAGCGATCCACTGTTTTAAAAAATTATTATAGTTCTTGTGTCTTATGCATTGCAGGGGCACTACTAAATTCTTTAGGAGCTATTGCTTTGGGGTCACCTGTTACTATTCAGCATGTGAAATAAGTGGTATTACAGTTTTTAATTTTTTAAAAAAATCTGCGTAAGACTGGAATAAAGGTCATTGTTGAGGAAGAAATAAAGGATCAAAGTCGATACTATTCCTCCTTTATACAAAACATGTGGTATTTTCTGTGACTGTGACTTCTGAAATCTTCATTACACAGGTATCTGCCAAAGACTGTGAATTGGTCTCTTATGATGTCATTGTTCACAGCGAGTGCCTAATTCATTTCCATTTTCTTATTTTACAGCACCTTGAAGACTATATCAGTGTTTTTGGTTGGACTTGTTTAATGTAATTCCTATTATCCATCTATTTTTTTCATGATACAAAAAACACTCTCCATTAAACCTGACTAGCGAGGATACGGGTGAAAGTAATCCCTATATGCAGTCTTACCCTTACTTTGCAAAGAGGCTGTTTTACATATTTGAACCCCTTACCTTTCAGTCACAAAGGAAAGGCTTTACCATTGCTCTAAGCTCATATTTTACATTTTTTTTATCTTGTTCATTTTTCTGTTTTTGAAAACAGAAATATCATGTATGAAATCTATTGCCATAGTACTATAGGAAAACAGTGTGGCTGCAATTCAAGTATGTTTCAAGTGTCAAAAAAGGTTCCCAAAATTGTCAATACCTGGAAAAACTCATATTTTTCTAAAATGAAAAATTTTTTTTCTTCTTCTTTTGGTATGATTCTCATATTTTTTCAAACATATTGTTCAATATCTCTCTTCAACACTTTTCATGGGATACTTTTCATGATATAGTACATATATAAACTAACATCTTGTACAATGACAGACAGTTCTAGCATCATGTGTTCTTGGTTCATCATGTGTAACGCCCGGCCGCTTCAAGAATCAATGACTATCCCCACATACTAACACGAGACTTTTCAGTGTGTTTTTTCCTCACTCGCACACTTCCTGGGAAAACTTCCGAAGAGGTCACCCATCCCGAAATTGCTCCAAGTCAAGCACGCTTAACTGTGGAGTTCTTCCGTTCCGGGCTACCGAAAAGAAGATGCATCTTGTTAGTATAGGTAATACCAATTAATTCTTATAAGCTATTCCAAACTGTGCACTCTCACATCTGTACATTCTTTGGAATCCCTCTCTTTCGAGTGTCGATTCGATTCATCCATGCATGTAACCCCACGCTGGAAGCCTGTCAGGAGCCGCTCCTTGTCCGTGCCTCTTTGCACCGGGGATCACTCCCTGCCCTCGTCAGTGCTCGGGATGTTACATGCCCACCAGCTTCCGCCTGGTTCGTCCCCGAACCACACCGTACTGGAAGAGAGGCACTGCTCTGATACCACTTGTAACGCCCGGCCGCTTCAAGAATCAATGACTATCCCCACATACTAACACGAGACTTTTCAGTGTGTTTTTTCCTCACTCGCACACTTCCTGGGAAAACTTCCCAGGAGGTCAACCATCCCAGAATTGCTCCAAGTCAAGCACGCTTAACTGTGGAGTTCTTCCGTTCCGGGCTACCGAAAAGAAGATGCATCTTGTTAGTATAGGTAGTACCAATTAATTCTTATAAGCTATCCCAAACTGTGCAGTCTCACATCTGTACAGTCTTTGGAATCCCTCTCTTTCGGGTGTCGATTCGATTCATCCATGCATGTAACCCCACGCTGGAAGCCTGTCAGGAGCCGCTCCTTGTCCGTGCCTCTTTGCACCGGCGATCACTCCCCGCCCTCGTCAGTGCTCGGGATGTTACATCATGGGCTGATTGGCGACGTATATTTGCACAAACAGAGTATGTTCCTGTGGGATGGGATGGGGATTAAGGGTAGAGTTAGTGGTATATTGCTACATTGAACCAGTTATTTTGCTATCTATTTATTTAAGCCCTTTAATTACTACTAATTACTTCTTTGTTGTTTTTCCTTGTATTTACATTTAGGCCAAATGGATCTGTAGAGTATTTGATTTGTTTGCCAGCCAGCTCATGGAGCAGTTATTGGGGGCTGGTTTGGGGCTTGGCCAATGCCACTTGATTGGGAGAGGCCATGGCAGGTAATCTTTCTTTCCTAATCATCTATCCTTGAATTCATTGACCATCATATGCTAAAATCATAATGCATATGGAAAGAGCCGTTCCTACCAGTGTAGTGTTAGCGTTGTTAGTTACTTTCACAAATCTTTACATACAAAGTTACCAACTCATAAAAAAAATACAATTTTTTATGCATTTATCAATCCATTTTTTTATTTGTGTCATCACTGTTCATGTTTCAATAATTTCTTTCTTTCTTTTTGTTTCAATAATTTCTATCCCTTAAACAAATAACAAAATGAAGAGTTTGAGAGAAAATGTTTCTGAAAGTATTAAGCATTCCTCTTCTTGCCATTCATCCAGTTTTGATTCAGCAAGGGAGAGAATTTCAGTAGCAGGATGTGCTACAACTACAGCAGCTGTCAAGCTCCTTGAGAACTTCGCCTTATAGCTCTCTTTACATAATTTTCTGTTTGGTTATACTTTCAGGGTAGACTTTTACTTACCAAAAACTAGATCTTATGTTAAATCTAGAATGTGGAGGATTATAGTGGAGATGTATAGATTACTGTTTGGCATTGTTTGTCATTTGATTTCATGTCAAATTATATAACTCGGTCTCCTTGACTTGGTTTTTAATGCTTTTAAGTATTATATATTTGGCCATTAAGGTCTTAATATTTTAAATTAATTTTATAGGAATGGCCTATTTCTGTGAGCTATGGAGCAATAGCCGGTTACCTGTTGGCAATGCTTGCTTCATGTGGCTTTGTTCTTGTTCATGTTCATGGTAGATCACAGCATGCCAAACGAGACTGAAGTGCCAAGTGGCTGTTATCACAAGCTTACTTTATAACCAACGAGAAATTTTGGTTTATTTTCTTTTAGCTCTCATGCTGTGGATTATTCATAACCTCACATCTCTTTCTCCTCCTCTATGTTTCAAAAAGCTTAGGAAGTTTAGTGGCATATTATTATTATTATTTATTTTGCTGACTATAACAAATACATTAGCATTTCTAATTTAAATCTTGTATACATGTCGAAATTTTCTTGTACAAGTATTTGCGTTTAGCTTCCTTCTCTCTAACTGCATCTTTAGTAATTTCTAATTGTGCATTCTAAGCCATGCAAGATATGCTTACTGTAGTGGAATTTCCTTATAACATTATTCAAATGTGTTTCTGAATTAACTTGAAAGTTCTTTGATCAAAGAAGTGCTATCTGCTTTTGAGTTCTCTGTTCCAGCACATCCCGTTTGATTTTTATCATTGTTCTTTTCCAGCGTGGTTTTCTATTTCTTCAACCACATCTGAATTTCACATCACAAACCTTGTAGCACATTCACTTTATATTCTTTCATTCTCCTATTCTTTTAGGCAAGCTCTGTGTGTGTTTGAATAACCATTGAATAAATCAAACTAGTTCAACCATTTTCTTTCCGAGTCAAACAATAAACTTCTCAGGTTAGTAACACTTGCCGTGGTCAAAACATTAAACTCATGATGCAATTCTCTGTCAAACAAGAATGCATCGTCGCATACTAGCATCCTCCATTAGAGTACCCCACACCTTATGATGCAATTCTACACCTCTCCTACGTCGCTTTCCCATTAATTTTTCACTTTTTCTTAATGAAAAATATGAATCCTTAACTGCTTATAATGAATGCAGATACTTTTATTAGAAATAGTCAAGAAACAATAATGTGTCTTTTATGCGCTTGGTTGCACGGAACAGTTGAATTCAAAGCAGCCTTAAACCGTGTATGAACTAGTTCAAACTTGTCATCCATTCGTCCCTCCTCTGAAGGTTGACAATTTCTGAAGGTGACATGGGAAGCTCTTATATATTGCTGCCAGAATAATCTGATAACATACTTCTTGGGGCTCTTGACAGATAGAACACTTACAAAGCAAGTATAAGAGAGAAGAAAGAGCATCAGAATTCCTTTAAAGAAAAAAATGGCTTGCCGCATGATTTCGATAGGGAGCTTCATTGTGCTCTCTGCTCTGCTAATGGGTGCAATAGAAGGTAGAGTATATCACGTTGGAGACAGCTTGGGTTGGAATTTTCCCCCCAACGAAAACTATTACTCAAACTGGGCTAGCAACAAGTCCTTTTTTGTTGGTGACAAACTAAGGAAGTTTACTTTGTTCGTCACTAAATTTCCTTTTCCATTCATTCATATACATTTGTGTTTGTAGCTTGGTCTAAACTTTTTGATCCAATGTTAATATTGCAACAATCAATCTATTTCCTAATCACGTGTTTGATGATGAGTTTCTTTTCTCCCTTTTTGGATTGATCAGTATTTAACTGGACTGGTACTCATACTGTGGGAGATGTATCAAAGGCTGATTATGATAGCTGCAATACAAAGGCAAGTGCATTTGGAAGTAATCTTAACGAGGCCGAAGTCATTGTTAACATTTTGCATGGTGGCCCCCGCTACTTCATGTGCACAGTGGGTGAGCACTGCTTAAGAGGTATGAAGTTTAGCATTAGCATTGAGTCAGGTAATGCTGCTCACGTGACTCCTCTGCCCCTACTCTGTCCTTCGGAGCCTTATCTGTGATTCTATCCACCATAGTCGTATATTTCTTCGCCCGAATCTAATTGGACAACCCAGAATTTTGTAGAGTTGCAGCTGGGATGCATTGTAAATTTGTAACATTGATTCATTATAGTTTGTAATATTCTTTCAAGCATTCATTCTTCATTTGTACTATAATTGATAAAAAAATTGTTTGGCAAATTAATCTCAACATGCTGTTAATTGCAATCTGTAACTCATGGTTCTACAAAAAGAGTTTGGGTTAGATGCTGCAAATGTGCATTTATACCTGCTCTTCTAGTTTTAATTTGTGGATATATTAGAAAGTGTACACCTTGAGATATATAGTCTCACATTGGTTGTATAAGCAACTAATGTGGCCTTTATAAGAAGGCCTTGGGCACTCCCACCCTTTGAGCTAGCTCTTGGGGTGGTGTATCCCAAGGTTCTTTACATGGTATCAGAGCCTCGTGGGGGAAGGTGATGATCGAACTCGTGACCTTATAGTCACTCAAGCTCTAATACCATGTAAAGAACCACTTCAACCCAAAACTTCAAGGTGTTAGGTGAGGGCCTTTGTAATGATTTATATTATTATCTAATAATAATAACATTGCAGAAATCGGCTGAGATCTCAAATGTAGTCACTATAAGGCCTTGTTACTGTAATATCAATATGCTTTTCAGGTTTGCTTGAAGATTGCATTGTTGTTTCTATGTTGCAAAGAAGGAAACCTTGCATCTGAGTCCAATAGTACTATCTGCCCACCGTTTGAGTGATGGTTGCATCACTGATTGAAATAATTTGTAGGGGTTGACACTCATTTACTTCTTCCTCACCTTTGACTTTTGCAAATGCAGGCTTTTTGGGGATGGCTAGTGTGTGATTATCGTTTTTCAACATTGAATAAACTTCCAGCATGGAAGGTCTATCATTTGCATGTTCTTGGACACATAACAAAGCAATATGCATACATCTCATCAGTTTGCACGGTGAAGATGTATCATCAAGTGCAAGATCGACGAACTCCATTCCCTTTCCTTCTTTCCATAACTGGTAAGCCTGCACCCATCAAACATCATGGAATTGATATAAAGATGTTCAAAAATCTGAATCAAATAAAGGAACCAAAAAATTTATCCAAATTTTTTTCCACCAAGGTTGTAGAAATTACTTACATATTCCAAGAGCTTTAAATCTTCATTCTCTCCATAAAAGGCCGATGTCTTCTTGCCACTCATAATTTGTAAAAGTAGGACTCCAAAACTGTAGACATCAGATTTGGTAGAATACACACCTTGTTTAACATATTCAGGAGGAACATAACCACTGCATCATAAAAAATAATGATAACATTAATTAACTAGTTAAAAATATAATTATGGAAAGCTCGAATGATGGAGCTTTATAATTAGAATACTCACTATGTTCCCACAATTTTGCTAGTGTTTGCTTCGTGTTCCTCTTTTGTGAATATTCTTGCCATCCCAAAGTCTGATATTTTTGGCTTCATCTCAGAGTCTAATAAAATATTACTAGCTTTTATGTCTCGATGAATTATGGTGAATCTTGAATATTCTTGAAGATAAAGAAGACCCTGTGTAACTCCTTCAATGATTCCAACACGCTTATTCCAATCTAAAATATGCCGTCTAATAGGGTCTGTGTGGAATTGATGCATCATATGTGATTATTATAAAAAAAATTCATGTCAAGAAATTCAAATTTGATTTTATGTTCCTCTCAAATAGGTGATTTTTCTTATTAAATTTTGACCCTTCCATTATTTTGGCAACATGCAAAACATCTAGTAAATCATGTAATCTTGGTAAAAATGATATAGAACAGATATATCTATTATAATGTAGGGGTAAGCATGTGTGTTAATTTTCTTTATCCCTCTAATAACAAGGAAATATCATCAAACGGACGTCATCATTTAAGGCTTTAACTTAAAAGAGTGATGCATATATATATTCAAGTATATATAGAGTTAAAGCTGCAAAGGTATCAAACCAAAGAGGTAGAAGTCCAGGCTTTTATTTTCCATGTACTCGTACACCAGCATCTGCTCTTCTCTTTCAATGCAGAAACCCAACAACCGTACAAGATTCACATGTTGTAACCTTGCAGTAAGTGTTACCTCGTTTTTGAATTCCTCGAATCCTTGTGTAGAAGCTTTTGATAATTTTTTAACGGCTATTTCCTGACCATCGGGTAAGATGCCCTAGAGGAAACACCAATGGTTAGGTTCTTGACCCAAGAATATAATGCTAATTTGGCCTTGCAAGAGTTACAACACTCCACAACAACATGATTTTACCAAATTGATACAAACATTAAATAATTTTATGATAAAGACCAAGATTTTTTTATAATAGGGGGCAAAAATAAAATTTAAAATTAATAAGTATGATTAAAACTAATAGGAGATACTATATCATAAATATTTTTGAAGGATGTGCTAACTATTAATGCTAAAAACCTATCATCATTAAAAAATATTATTTTATACATAAAACAATAATAAAAATTAAAATTTAGGGAGGAAAGATCGCTCATGCTCGCCTCTCCCTTGATCCACCCTGGATGAAGGGATGTTATAGTGAGATAAGACTAAATTTGAAGGGAATGAATTCTCTCATGTGAAAAAGTGGTCATGTGATCATGTTATTTGATCACAACCACTCATTGATGATGAGATAAGAGAGAGAAAAGTATATAATTTTTAAATGAATGGTTGTGATCAAATAACATGACCACATGACTACTTTTCCACATGAGAGGATCCACTCCCAAATTTGAATGATTTCGCTATCAGAAATACTTAATCAATTTCCAGAAGGATGAAGAGTACACAAACTTTTGATTATAAATAATGACAACAAAAAGGGCTAAACACTTGACCACTTGAACGAATGGAAAAGGCTATAATTGCCCACCAAATAAAAAAATATGAAAAGACTATAGTTGAAGGAAATGGATCCTCTGATGTGAGAAAAAACATGACATGATCATGTGAGAAGATCACAATCATACAAAGTTAAATCAATGGTTATGATTTTGTAACTACCTATTTTACTATTTTTTCTTTCTCCTCTTTATTACCATTGATCCACCTTTGTATGGTTATGATTTCTCACTTTACCATGTCATATGATTTTTCACATTAGAGGATCCAGATTATGCCAAAATCTTTAGTTGGTGAAGTAAAGGCACTTGAAGGGTTCTTTTATTAAGATTTAACCTTGTAGACGGGACCATAACCACCTTGTCCGAGCTTATTTTCATATGAAAATTTATCTGTAGATGCTTCAATGTCAGAAAATCTGTAAACATGTAAATCTGGAGCATCCCCATAAAAAGGTCCTGCAGCTTCTTTATTCACTGTAAACCGAGCATTAACCGTCCCTATATACAGAATTGAAGTTAAATAGATGCAAGTAAATTTCTTTGTCAATGGACATTTTCACTCTTTAGTCATATCAACTCTAAAATCGAAAACAAACATAGTTATCCTAAAACTTTACCGGTCGATTTGAATATTCTCTTCCTTTGGCAATAGATAATGACACCTAACATGAGAATAACTATAGTAGTTATACTCAAAATGATCACAAATAATTTCCACCTGTCCTTTTTGTCTTCATCAACCTGCTCAGCTGAGAATGCAACGGTTATATAAATTAAATGGAGCATACAATATATATATATATATATATATATATATATATATATATATATATATATATGGTGTGTGTAGGAAGAGTTTGTTTTCAATATGCATTTAAAAGATATATTACAATATGCATTAAACATATGACAAGACAGTAACAAAGAGATTATGGTCATTTACCATGCTCATGTGGTGCGTGCATGGTAAGTTTTTTAGCAATGATTTTGGCTGACTGACTCAATATTTTACCTCATTCTTGGTACAAATTAAAATGAGGAAAGTTCTTCCAAACCCCTATTTGCAAACAGTTATCATGAATTTTGTAATTTTTCTAATTTATTCCTTGAACTATATCAATCATACCAATAAACCTTACCATGAAACCCATATTGTTTACTTTTTGATTTATGAATAATGTCGCTTAAAAGTTAAATTTTATAGTTCACGATACTTGTTTGTAAATAATCTAAAGCACTTTAATTTTCCAATTAAATTTTGCAAAAGCATTAATTACCAAGAGGAGAGGAGTAGTCAATTTTATGTCTCCAGACACAAATTTTTGAAACATCTAAAACAAGGGAAACCAGGTCAAAATTCTCGTCAGCAAGACTATATATTATTTCTCTTAGAAGATTGTCATCAATTGTTTGATGATGCAGCACAAAACTAATTTAAGAACATTCCAATAGAAAATTCAGATGTTGACTAGTATTTAATTAATTAGAACACATGTTCGAGATTCTTGGCAGAAGGAGAAGCAATGTTCGAGATTCTTGAAACCAACAAGGTAGTCCATGAAACCAAAAAATAAAAGCACATTTATCTAAAGCTATGGATTGGGTACTTAGGTCTAAATTTTACAAGTCATATAAACCAATGTTAATTTAATTCTCTCTCGCACTCTCTCTAACCATATATAATTTTAGTTCTATAACTAGTAGTATTGTACTTTCCAGACACACGAAGTAAGTATTTGAACTGGTTCGGCCCTTTTTTAACTACTAGTACTTTGATTCCCCAAAACAAAACAAAAATGGCTAGGGAATCAAAAAGAAGTTCAATAACATAGAAGAGTGACCAAAGTTAATTTACCTGCTGCGGTTGTAAGTGTCCATTTGTCGTCATCATGGGAAACTTGCCATACATAGTAACCAAGTAGCTTCTTTTCTCTGGCATATGATACCTTCTTTCGGACAACCTCAACGTCGTCAAAGCCAATCCAAGTTAATCCAAATGAACAGTAATTTGTTACGTAAGTGTCATTATACATTACTGCAGCCCCATTTTTCTGAATATCATTTTTTATGTCCTCATAGCTTTTAGATCCATCATCATCAAATGCTGGACCTGTTGCTGGTGCTCCTATTGAGTTGTTACTGGGTTTTTGTAGTTTCCAACCATATCCATAGAAAGGCAAACCCAAAACCAACTTGCTAGATGATATCCCCTTCCCAATCCATGCCTTGATATAATAGTCAGTGTTGATATCACTTGCAGGGTCATATAAAGCTGAAGGTACACCAGTGAAGTTTTGTCCCAAGGGTGTGTGATAATCATATGCATTAACATGTATCCAATTCAAGTTACTTTTGATTGACTCAATTGGGAAGGACCCAAAATCCAAATCAGGTGAAGCTTGAACAGATGCAGTCAAGATCAATTCTTGAAGTGTAGAGTTTGTTTCTGCTTCAGATTTTGCAGCAGCTCTCCATTCTTGGAAAAGTTGTCCCAAATTGTCAACATCAGAACCTGTCTCAAAGGAATACCAGAACAAGTCCAGGCCCTGAAATCCATAAAGCCTAGCTATTCTTATTGAAGATTGAATGAAGGGTTTCCTTGAAGAAGCATTGGCAATCATGGATTGGATGGAAATAGTGTTTTGGTCACCACCAATGGAGAGAAGTGTAGTGATGGATGGGTTCTTGAGTTTGAGAGTGTTTGTGAAAGAAGAAAACTGTTGCTCATTTGATGAAGGGACAGAGAGCTCAAAGGAGGAATTGTTCACATCAGCAAAAGCGCATATCAGGTGAGTATAGAGGGCAGAGTTTATATCTGATATGGGAGATTCTCTGCCATAGTACCAGTAACCAATTTTGAACCATGATTGAGCTTCTGAGGGTTGGAACTTCAGAGTGCAAAGGAAAACTTGAAAGGTTAGGACAAGTGCAATTCTGGACATCATTAAACCAACCAAGTTTTTTCAGATACCTTTCGTCAGAGATAATCTTATCTTATTGCGTACACACACTCCAAAATGCAGTTACCTATAATTTAATTAGTTAGGTATATAGTACATCTACACATTTATTGTCATGCATGTAATTCAATGGGTATGAAATTCAAGACAGGTCCCGGTGGTGTCTCTCTTTCATAGAGGCGCGTTAATTAAGGACTGAAACCAAATCTCTTTAAATGGTTTAAGAAGACTATTCTTTAGTTTTTGAGATGGGGATATAGAAAAATGAAGTCTGGTCCATATCTATAATTTAGTTGTTGATTAAAAAAAAAACGTTGGTTTGGTATTATTTCTTTTTAACGTAGGTATGTATATATCTTTTATGGAATACGATCCGTTTATAATTTTTTTTTGCAAATTACACTAAAATTACACTACGACCGGCCGCCGGTCGTACTTAATGTAGTTTGTAAAGAGTTTATAAATAAAAAAATTTATAAATATAAGATGCCTTATCTTTTCCAAGTAAATGTAATATTTGGGGTTCAATTCTACAATTGTTCGAAATGAAAGGACGTTGAAATCCGGCAATCAAAAACACACAACTAATTCGATTTACTTGTCTTTTGACAATTCACCCAAACCCAACTAATTCAATAAAGTCACGCACTCAAGAGGTGCTTGTTTGAAGAGAATTTATTGTGATTCGGGATCAGTAAAAAAATAATAGGAATAAAAAGGAAAATAAAAAATTATTATTGTGAGAGGAAATATCAAATCATTGGTGCTCCTCGAAAATAAAAAATATTTCCGCTTGTTTGGTCATTCCGTTGGGCATTGTAAGAGATACGCAACACATATGTGCGCGGTTCCTGTTGGGCATTGTAAATGACGCGCAACATATATGTGCGGGACTATTCAGAAGTAAACAGAGTAACGCTGAAAAAATAGCAATCAAAGCAACCTGCAAAACCTTATGGGGTCATTGATAATAATAATAATAATAATAATGCAGTTGTTCAAGACACGCATTAAAGATAAAAAAAGAAAAAAGAAAAAAAAAAGGACACGTGTGTATTAAATAGCAATCAATGCTGCTGAATAGATTCTAGTTCTTGGTGTGAGACAATTAATTGATAGAGTGGCGCACATACGTATTACGCGTCTTTTAGCCCAACAAAAATTTCACATATATATGTTCTGCGTCTCGTAGAATGCCAACGGAATGACCGAACATGTATTTTTTGAGTGCGCAACTTCTTCTTCTTTTTTTAGTGCGCAGCACTTTGCGCGTTTTATCACACTAGTTTGGTAAATTGTTTCAGTTTTAAATTATTTCGGGAATACTTTTTGAAAATTGCATTATTTCTATCAAAGATCTGTCGCATCTTATGGTTCTTTCTTTGAATTCTTT
>JAVKPL010008115.1:0-32632 GCA_032173675.1 Gastrolobium villosum | reverse complement strand
GGTGTGCATAAGAAGTGAGATACTTCGCTGCGGTTTGGTATTGTTTAAGGCACACAAGGTAAGTGTCAGGCGATATTACCTAATGTGACTATTAACTACTGGTATAAAATTGTGACATGATGCTCCATATTCCGTAAAAGTATTATTTTCCATTATGATGAAAGGAAACTACCAAAAATGTGCCGTGATGGCTATATGATTATGAGGTAAAGACGTTATGTGGCAGCATAACGCATATGAAAAGTATATGTGCCGTGATGGCTATATGAAAGGTATATAAGCATGCATCTTACATCATACCGCATTTTTACGCTTTGTGTGTGAAAGCATAGCATGACATGCATGTATCAAGATCATATAGGCCTTGTTTTAGAATAGTTATGTACATGACCATGTGTTTGAGCAAGCATCATATAGGCATCCCCAAGGTACCGGGGTATGGGACACTTGGCATCAGTCCGCATAGGCCCACAGTTGGAATCCACATGGAGCTCAGGTGCCAAGGGTATATTTGATTCCACTGTGAAGTGCACGCACGACGGTGCTAAAAGCGCAAAGGAAAGGCGTTATATACGCAATATATGAATATGATGAAAAGGAAAGGCGTTATATGCGCTATATATATGAATATGATGAAAAGGAAAAAGGAAAAGGAACAAGGATATGTTGAAGTGACTGTTTATGATTTGGTGCCTAGTTAATACTGTTATATTACTGGTTTTGTTGCCACACTACTGGGATTTTTCTCACCCCTTCGGGGCTGCTATTTTTCCAAAATGGCAGGAGGACGTAAAAGCATTTGAAGGAGTGACGTTTTGCTGTTGCTTGCTGATGCATGGATTATCACTGTTGCTGTTTGATTGATTGGATGACTGTAATGTTTAATGTTTTGGTACTCTTGGATGACTGTAGACCTAATCATCTTTATTTTATCTTGAACTTTACGAACAGCGGCTATTTTTGGAAAACGTTTGTGAAAGGAATTTTTTAAAAGACTTAAGTGCTGAAATTTTTACAGTGCACCTTACGGGAGGTGTTTTTATGAGCAAACGAACTCTGATTTACTATTATTTTATATGCACGCGAAGCCCTCAACGTGCTCTTTCTAAATCACTCGAAATATTTTTTATCGTCCAAACAGAAGTGATAAGAATTGTAGAAACGTTTTTCGGATCCGAATTTATAAAGCAATGAGAATCTTTGTTAGCTCATGTGACGTTAACGACTCTAATTCCGCTTAGCAAACGACTCTCTTGGATGCATACAAGGGAGGGCGTTACACTAATTGGTATCAGAGCAGTTTGTGTTAGCATATGGGTGTCCTAGAGACAATCTTTTGATTAAATAAAGGACACTAGATGTAGAACTTTGTTTGTCGCAAATAAATGTAAGCACTATTTATTCAGTTTCATATTGTGTCTCCATATTACGGTTAGTCTTATATGAATGAACTGGATAAACCCCTTGGAATAGAACAGGTATCTCTTGAGTATCTGTGATGAGATCACGATCATGAGGATTCAAGGATATTGCATGTCTATTCCTAATTATATGTTCCTAGTCTAGAGACACTGAGTTTGGGGATCAGTGATCTCGAGTAAAGACTAGTACGACTTATCTACTTGTATATGGATACAAGGTAAAGACCTCATGAGCTGCAGATATGGAGATATCTTAGCTAAAGTCGTGGGTGGACCTATAAGAGTATAGCTCGCACTGAACAGACCCAAAAAGAGACTCTATGAGGAAATCTCACAGATAGTGTCATTAGAGTAATCTCTTTATGTTTGGGTGTGTCTTTCCTTAGACCAGAAGTTATTACCTAGACTGTGTTCTTGAAGGCATGTTTTGATTGTATACCTCGTCTGCCTGAAACATGGAGACTCATAAGTATACTGTTGGGCGTGTCCTTAAAGGGCACAAGGCTAGGGTAATAAGCTGAAGGAATTCGTCAAATCTCTGTGAGAGATTAGGTTATCTGTAAACCGGAGAAATCGGGATGACATTTACAGGGACTCGGGAATCTATGCATAGTAAAAGAGATCATGAGATGATCTGCCTTTAGAGTCAGTAAATTGAAGATTCCCTATTTCGAATAAAGCTTACCCTAAACCGCAGGGGTTGATACATTTCCTTACCCTAGGTTAATGGGAAGATAACCGAGACGAAGGGAAATACATACGGTAACCAAATATGTGCAATAGGATGATCAAGTCATTAATTTGACTAGTTCTGGGGCAACAAAGCATTGCTAGTGCTCTGTGTTGTCATTAATTGGGTTGTGGGCTTGTTGGGCCCAAGCCCAGTTATGTCAGTAGCTAAGTTGGACCTAATGGGTCACACACTAACACCTTGTAGTTATGATGGACTAGCTTTAAAGGTATTGGGCCTAATAATGTTATTAGCCCAAGAAGCTGTTTGGAAGCCCACCTAAATGGGTGGGTGGTGCATGGAGTTTAGTAATGGGCTTGGATAGTCCAAGCCATTACTAATTAATTTAATTAGTTAAATTAATAATCAAATATTTGAATTTCGAATTTTGAATTTGAAATTTGAATTTTGAAATTTGAATTTAGAATTTGAATTTCGAAATTCGAATTTTGAATTTAAAATTTGAAATTTGAAATTTGAATTTTAAAATTTGAATTTGAATTTGAATTTTGAAATTCGAATTTTGAATTTGAAATTTGAAATTTTGAATTTTGAATTTGAATGTTTGAACGTTTGAATTCAAGTGTTTGAATTCGAATTTGAATTGGTTTTGAAAAGTTGTTTCATAACAAAAGGATAAGACAGGATCTTATTGGAGCATATTCCTTGGATGAAGAAGCATCTTTGGAGGCTCTCCCTAGGCTGTTTGGTGCATCACTTTTAAGTGATAAGAGTGTTATCTTATCACTTAAAACAAACCTCCATTCAGATTTGGTGGTTGAGGGAACCAGTGGGTAAGTTGATTCAAATTTTGAATGCAACTGCTCAATGTATTTGGACCCTTTATAGGGCTGAATTATGCGCATGAAAACTATATACTATATGATAGTTTATGAATTTAAGTTTAAATTAATTTGAATTTAAATTCATGTGGATAAGATTGGAGGTTGTTGGCAAAGTTTGTTTTGCAACAGCTCCACCTTATCACACTGTTTCATGCATAACTTTCAAAGAAATTTGAAAGTTTGTTTTTCATTTTGAATGAATGAATTCCCTCCTCCTCTCCAAAGGGTGCGCATAAATAGACATGTTCCTCACCTTAGGTTTCATTGGAAAACCAAGCCAACTCTCCTCCTCTATGCACCATTCTGTAGGGTAGCTCAGTACACCTTTCCAAACAGGATACCTAGCCTCCACCCTCACCACTTGTGCGCATAGCAAGCCTCATTGTGGTGTTCATCTGGTGGCTTTCAAGAAAGAGTTCTTGCATCATAGACGAACGGTGGTGTGGATCACCATTAGAGGGTTTGAACCCTTCAAGCCTGACATCTCATCTCCCTGACTGATCAGGCCAAAACAAGGTAACATCATGCTGTCTTAAAGCATGAATCTATGAGTGCATGTATGTTCCGCAGTAAAATTTTTGTTTTACACCTTACATGCATCGGCCTTCAAAGGCCAGTTTACTTTCAAGTGGTATCAGAGCCCGGTTGCTTTACCATCGACGGGTGATGGTACCTTGTTTGTGAAAAGAGTCTTTCACGGTCAAAAATCTTTAAAGGGTTAAAGTTTAAATTCTGCATGTGGATTTTGAATCACAAATCCTTTAAAGTGTTAAAGTTTTTGTTTTTATGAACATGAAAATTTGATTCTGTGTTCATAAAACATTATGCATCATGGTTTAGTTTCTTTTCTTTATGAAAGTTCTAAAAGGAACACCCTTTTTGAAAGGGTAGATTCGGCCATGGAGGGTACTAAGAGTACCTTGAATGATTTCTTATTTTTCTCCATGAATTGTGTCATGTTTATATGCATGAAATTTTGTGAAAAATTTATCATATAGTTACCTATATGATTCGGCCATGTAGGGATATATGGCTACATGCATGGTTTAATTTTGTTTTCTTTAAGAAAGAATTAACAAAATTTGAATTGAAATTGTTTTTAAATTCGGCCAATGAGAAATTTAAGATTATGAATCTTGATGTTATTTTGATGTTTAAATGTTAAATGTCAAAATACATGTGAAAATGTTATGTGATAATATAATGTTTGTGTTTGCAAGTTTTGAACTTTTCAGGTACAAACAGGAAGGGGATGGTCATGGTGCCCGGATTTGATTTTTTTTTGAATTTTAAATTTATGTGTAATCGCGCATTTTAATTTACAAGTATATTTGTAATTTAAATTTTGTAATTTTGTTCCTCCAAAGTGTTATGGAGTTTCTTTAATTATTTGTAATTAGAGAAATAGGCTAGTGGCGTATAGACGACAAGCGGCCGTTGCTTAAAGAAGCAAAAAGGACAAAAGCGCGAGCACCATGGCTATCTCAATATAAACTGTTTATATGTATGTATGATTAGAACGTCTAGTATGCATAAATTGGGCAAATCGCGTTTGTATGGTTATTATGTTTGTCCAATAACGACTAGTGTATACCGATAGATGTTTGACATAGGTAACGACTAGCATGATAACTTACAATATGCGTTTGATGGGACCTAATTAACCCCAAGATAAAAGGAACCCTTAAAAGGAATAAATAATTAAGCATATGATTATCTCCCACCACCAATGCTACTCAAAACTCTTCTACGTAGTGGTGCTCCACAACTCAGTTGGGACCCACTATTTCGTTGGGCTAGAGTAGTGTTTGAAGTGTAAGACACTTAGGGTGCTGGTTTAATGCTTAACTAAGACATAAGTTGCAGGCACAGCCGGACTTATGTGCTTAGGGTAATGGTGCTAGGTTGGTTGCATGAGATGCACCACTAAGTGACAAAGAGTTATCAACCTAAAGTTAAGAGAGGGTATGAGATACTGTTGATAAAGATCAACCCTTTATTTAAATTAATCTTGCGGTCTCAGACGGAGGTTAAAATAAATAATCGCACTCTTAAACCCACTAAGGTAAAATCTAAAGTAGATTAACCCTAAGTCAAAAGGAAGGGTCATTGACTTAGATAAAATAGTGGGAGGGGCAAATTATTTCAAGTCTTTAATAATTTGCTTTTAACTACATAACCGTATATTAACTAAAACTATCTTTACATCCTTTTCAGCTTATAGTATGACTAATCCACTGTCACTGCGTTCAATACTCGATACGAATAAACTGACCGGTTCGAATTTTATGGACTGGTATCGGAACCTAAGAATAGTTCTAAGGGCCGAAAAGATTGCCTACGTTTTAGATGCTGTAATACCCGTAGCTCCACGGGAAGGGGAAGAAGGGTTTGCGGAATTTGATTTCGTAACCCATCAACAACACTTGGATGACAATGTGATGGCAGTATGCATCATGTTGGCATCCATGTCGCCTGAACTGCAAAAGCAGCATGAGCATATGGATGCTCCCTCTATTATCGTACATCTCAAGGAGTTGTATGATATTAAAGGCAGGCATGAGAGGTATGAGGCCTCAAGAGAACTGTTCTCTTGTAGGATGACTGAGAGCATGTCTGTTGCCAGCCATGTTCTCAAGATGATCGGGCTGATTGAGAAGCTAGGAAATCTAGGCTTCATCATGGATGCCGAGCTAAGTAATGACTTAGTCCTCACCTCACTTCCACCTTCCTTCAGTCAATTCATCATGAATTACAATATGCATGGGATGCAAGTGAGCTTGCCTGAGTTGTTAAGCATGTTAACAACAGCTGAAGTGTCTATCAAGAAGGATAGGACACAGGCTCTTTTGATTGGTGGGCCTAGCAAGGCCAAGGGAAAGGGTAAGGAGCCTGCAAAAGGTGACCCCCTTAAGCCCAAAGGAAAATCCAAGAAGAAGAAGGGTAAGAAGGCACCTAAGGACAAGGGTGATGCTGAGTGCTTCCATTGTGGCAAGAAAGGCCACTGGAAGAGGAATTGTCCAGACTACCTGAACAATGTGAAGGACAAGAAGCATGGTGATGCTTCTGCCTCAGGTATTTTCATGATTGAGATAAATTATTCTTATGCTAATCCATCCTCATGGGTATTGGATACCGGATGTGGTTCTCATATCTGCAATATGTTGCAGGTACTTAGGAGCCCAAGGAGATTGGATAGAAACGAGGTGGATCTCCGCGTTGGTAATGGAGCAAGAGTTGCTGCTCATTCAGTTGGAGATGCTGACCTTATTTTGCCTACGGGCCTTTTATTGCATTTGAATAATTGTCTTTATGTTCCGCAAATTTCTAGAAACATTATTTCAATTTCTTGTTTAGAACAAGATGGATATACTTTCAGTATTAGGAATGGTACTTTTTCTATCATTTTGAATGATATGGTTTACGGTACTGCTTCTTTAATAAATGGATTGTATGTGTTGGAAATGGGAAATGAAGTGCTCAATATAGATGTGAAACGACCTAGGACGGATAATCAATCTTATCTTTGGCACTGTAGACTAGGGCACATAAATGAAACAAGATTGTCTAGGATGCATAGAGATGGATACCTGGACTCCATGGATTTGGAATCCTATGGACAGTGTGAATCTTGTCTAGCTGGGAAAATGATTCAACAAAAGCCCAAAGGGCTTGAGAGTCATAGGGCTAGTGAGTTATTAGAACTCATTCATACTGATGTATGTGGCCCAATGTCTATTGAGGCTAGAGGTGGATATTCTTATTTCATTACCTTTACAGATGACAAATCAAGATTTGGGTATATATACCTAATGAGAAATAAATCTGAAGCTTTTGAAAAGTTCAAAGAGTTTAGGAATGAGGTGGAGAAACAGCGTGGCAAGATGATTAAGACATTACGATCAGATCGTGGTGGTGAATATTTGAGCCACGAGTTTCAGGGTTATCTGAGAGAAAATGGAATTCTCTCACAATTTACCGCTCCTTACACACCACACCAAAACGGTGTCTCCGAAAGGAGAAACAGGACCTTGTTAGACATGGTTAGGTCTATGATGAGTGAGACTCAACTTCCAAAATCGTTTTGGGGATATGCCTTAGACACAGCGGCATACCTTCTAAATAGGGTACCGTCTAAATCTGTTCAGACCACACCATATGAGATATGGAGTGGTAAGAGACCCAACCTGAGTTACCTCAGGGTATGGGGATCGCCAGCTTATGTCAAAGCGTTGACATCAGACAAGCTTAGTGCTAAGAGTACTAAATGTCTATTTGTGGGGTATCCTAAAGGTACTAAGGGATACTACTTCTACTCCATGGAAGAACACAAAGTGTTTGTTTCAAAGAATGCTGAGTTCCTTGAGAAAGATTTGATCTCTCAAGGAGGCAGTGGGAGTAAGATTGATCTTGAAGAAGTGCAAGATCCACAAGAACAGATTGAGGAACCCGAGTCTGCTCCGCAGGCGACGTTCTCCAATGGAGAAGTAAACACACAACTCCGTAGACCTACGAGGGTCATCCATCCACCTGAAAGGTACGGGTTTGTGATTGAGAATCAGCAAACTGTTGAGGATGATGAACCAAGTAACTACGAGGAGGCGGTCAAAGATGTTGACTCCTCAAAATGGCTTGAAGCCATGGAATCTGAAATGGATTCGATGTATCAGAACAAGGTATGGACCTTGGTTCCTAAACCACAAGGAATAGTTCCTATTGGTAATAAATGGGTCTTTAAAAGAAAGACTGATGCAGATGGCAACGTTCAGACCTACAAAGCTAGGTTGGTGGCGAAAGGGTATCGTCAAAGACAAGGAGTTGACTATGATGAAACTTTTTCACCAGTTGCCATGATCAAATCTATTAGGATCATGCTTGCAATAGCAGCATACCACGACTATGAAATTTGGCAAATGGATGTCAAGACCGCCTTCTTGAATGGGTTCTTGAAGGAGGAAGTGTACATGACACAACCTGAAGGCTTTGAAAACAAAGATCAGGTGCATATGGTATGCAAACTACAAAGGTCAATATATGGGCTAAAGCAAGCATCAAGGAGTTGGAATATACGTTTTGATGAAGTCGTTAAGAGTAACGGTTTTATCAAGAACGAGGATGAACCTTGTGTTTACAGAAAGGTAAGTGGGAGTAATGTCGTCTTCCTAGTGCTTTATGTAGATGACATATTGCTAATAGGAAATGACATCCCCACATTAAAAATAACGAAAGAGTGGCTTTCAGAAAACTTTACCATGAAGGATTTGGGAGAGGCAGCCTTTATACTCGGTATAAAGATCTATAGAGATAGATCCAAGAGGCTGCTGGGTTTATCTCAATCCACGTACGTTGACAAGATGCTACAGAGGTTTAGCATGGAAGGGTCGAAAAGGGGTTTTCTTCCTGTCAGTCATGGGGTACACCTATCAAGGGCTATGTGTCCTAAGTCACAGCCTGAGAAGGATCGCATGAGTGGAATTCCATACTGTAACATCCCGCATAATTAGCAAAATACATAAGTACTATATGCTATAGGAACATGTGTAGAATTCGGATGTATGGTTTATGTGTAATGGCTTGTGAATTGTTTGACCTTTATCCCTTGGATAAGGCTAAGGTAACTAATTAAATTAAATCATAGGAAGATACATATGTAGACATATGAATTTATTAAAATCATATGAGTAATGTGAGTGTGTGTTAGAAGGCCTTAGTGTTTGGGAGTGGGCTAGTGTGTGTGTGTGGACTTGTTACTATTGGACTTATGTGAATGGATCCTTTTGTGTGTGTGGCCAATGGCCCAAGGTTGGCTCTTGGATCAATCTTGTTCAGCCCAAATTAAATCCACACCTAATTCCCTAAGCCTTGTCCAACAAGGATGTCTTGTGTACCAAGGAACCTTCACATGGCTTGATGTAAATTCCTTCCCATTCATGCGCACAAGTAGGTGGAAAATACTTAGAAAAATCTGCCAAATTCCTTCATGTTTGACCGCCACCTCACCTTGTTTATGCATCACTTGATTTCAACCTCACTGCATGGAAGACACATGTGCACTTTAGCATGATATTAGGCTGCATTTTTCTGCATTTGGGCGCACATGGGGGGGAGTCATAGATCAGATTTCTTGTGTCACCAAAACTGCCTAACTTGTTGACTTGGTGAACCACCTTACACCTTCCATCATGAGGCTGCCATGTGCAGATTTTTGCAAGCTTTTTGCAGCCCATCATGAGCCAAACCAGCCCTTGTTTCCACATGCATCATAGTAGGGTCTTGGGGCTGCATCTTCATCATTTTATGCAGCTCCAAATCAGAGCCTAGGCTGCCACAAATGGCACCTCTTTCCACTCCTTCATGTGCGCAAATCATGGCTGTTGTGCAGAGAAAAATTCTGACTTAGGACAGCTTTTAAATCTGAACATATCTCCCTCACTCCCTTGCATGTGCATAGAGTAATTTAGAAGCCAACCCTTGCTTGTTCAGCCCTTGTATGCAGCCCCATCCCCTCAAGTAATCAGAATTTTTCATGATGGTTAATCATAGCAACCTTCCCTCACTTTCCCTTATTTATGCGCACAAGAGGGGGGCTGTCCCCATTCACTTGTGCAGCCAACTCCTTTCCCCTCTCCCTCATACTCTAGCTGAACATTGCAAGAACCTTAGGAGGAAGAAAGACCAAGCCAACTCCCTCTTTCCCTCACCTTAAAACCGTAGCCTTTGTCCCTAGCAAGAGTAAGCTTTCCTCCTCACTTTCACCTCACTGTTCAGTCTTGATTCCTCACCTTTTGGTAGCTGTCCAAGTTGCTCCTCCTCATCCTTAATTGCGCATAGATCTTCTCCTTAGGAAGTGTGGACTTGTTGTGTAGTGAAGCTAGAAGGTGGTGTGTGATTCTTGACTTTGAAGGGTGTGCTACAAGAGGTAGGCCTTGAACCTTGAACACTTTCATTTTGTAACCATGTATGTGTGCTTGAATGTCTCCTTGCTTATGTGTGGTTTTGGATTCAAGTATGAGCATGATAAAATTAGAATGGTGGAGCCATTTTATGATGACTTGTATGCATGAGTTATAGAGTGAAAGTCTCATGGTTATGCTTAAGATTATATGCCACTGTTTTGTATGATTATGCCACTATTTTGAAGAGAAATGTGCCACTGTTTCCCTTTGAATGTGCCACTGTTTTGAAGATGAAATGCCCACTGTTTCGGTTCCTCAAAATCACCATTCAAATGCCACTGTTTCTGCACATTATATGCCACTATTTTTGCACATTATATGCCACTGTTTCTGCACATTACATGCCACTGTTTCTGCACATTACATGCCACTATTTCTGCACATTATATGCCACTGTTTCTGCACATATATGTCACATATATGTCACTGTTTTAGTGCTCCCTAAGCCACTATTTCTGCATAAAAACACTCACTGTTTTAGTCATCAAACGCCACTGTTTCTATGCATAAAATGCCACTGTTTTATGCATAATATGCCACTGTTTTAGTCATCATATGCCACTGTTTTTATGCATAATATGCCACTGTTTTAGTCATCAAACGTCACTGTTTCTATGCATAAAATGCCACTGTTTTATGCATAATATGCCACTGTTTTAGTCATCATATGCCACTGTTTTTATGCATAATATGCCACTATTTTAGTCATCAAATGCCACTGTTTCTATGCATAAAATGCCACTGTTTTTATGCATAATATGCCACTGTTTTAGTCATCATATGCCACTGTTTTTATGCATAATATGCCACTGTTTTAGTCATCATATGCCACTGTTTTTATGCATAAAATGTCACTGTTTTTATGCATAAAATGCCACTGTTTTAGCCATAATATGCCACTGTTTCAATGTCCAAAAACCAAGATTTATGCCACTGTTTTGAAGTCCAAAGTGTCACTGTTTCTGTTTTAAAACGTTCACTGTTTCTGCTGTATGTTTACTGTTTTTCTGCTGTAAAACGTCACTGTTTCTGTCCACTATTTTTAAGGAAAATACCACTGTTTTCTGTTCACTGTTTTAAAAGAACAACTCACTGTTTCTGCTCACTGTCTTAAGCACAAACGTCACTGTTTTCTGCTGTAAAAACGCTGCTGTATGCTCACTGTTTTGCTGCTGTAAACACTGCTGTATGCTCACTGTTTTCCACTGTAAAACACTGCTGTATGCTCACTGTTTTGCTGCTGTAAGACACTGCTGTATGCTCTCTGTTTCTGCTGTAAATAGCCACTGTAAATGATTAGTTGTAATTGATTTAGGTGCGCTTAAGAAGTGAGATACTTCGCTGCTGTTTGGTAATATTTAAGGCACGCAAAGGTAAGTGTCAGGCGATATTGCCTAATGTGACTATTGACTACTGGTATAAAATTGTGACATGATGCTCCATATGCCGTAAAAATATTATGTTCCATTATGATGAAAGGAAACTGCCAAAAAATGTGCCGTGATGGCTATATGATTATGAGGTAAAGACGTTATGTGGCAGCATAACGCATATGAAAGGTATATAAGCATGCATCTTACATCATACCGCATTTTTACGCCTTGTGTGTGAAAGCATAGCATGACATGCATGTATCAAGATCATATAGGCCTTGTGTAGAATAGTTATGTACAGGACCATGTGTTTGAGCAAGCATCATATAGGCATCCCCAAGGTACCGGGGTATGGGACACTTGGCATCAGTCCGCATAGGCCAACAGTTGGAATCCACATGGAGCTCAGGTGCCAAGGGTATAATTGATTCCACTGTGAAGTGCGCGCACGACGGTGCTAAAAGCGCAAAGGAAAGGCGTTATATACGCAATATATGAATATGATGAAAAGGAAAAAGGAAAAGGAACAAGGATATATTGAAGTGACTGTTTATGATTTTGTGCCTAGTTAATACTGTTATATTACTGGTTTTGTTGCCACACTACTGGGATTATTCTCACCCCTTCGGGGCTGCTATTTTTCCAAAATGGCAGGAGGACGTAAAAGCACTTGAAGACATGATATTTGCTGTGCTTGCTGATGAATGGACGTGTACTGTTGCTGTTTGTTTGATTGGATGACTGTAATGATTAATGTTTTGGCACTCTTGGATGACTGTAGACTTTATCATCTTTATTTTATCTTGAACTTTTATAAACAGTGGATATTTTGGAAAACCTTTGTGAAAAGAAGTTAAGTGCTGAAATATTTCTTTTATCGTCCAAACAGAAGTTATAAGAACTATTGATATGCCTTACGGATTTGTATACTGCTTTGTTAACTCATGTGACGTTAACGACTCTAATTCCGCTTAGCAAACGACTCTCTTGGATGCATACAAGGGAGGGCGTTACACTAATTGGTATCAGAGCAGTTTGGTCCATGGATGTGCTTGTGTTTGATTGAATTGATTGTTGTTGGTGTTTATCTGCTGATTGACTGCCTAAATGTGCTATAGTTTAAGTATATATTGACTAGGATAGTTAGATTGTTTAGACTAGTCTGGGATAAGACACGGATGCATAGCTAACTTGTCCGAATTGAACTCGAGTACCTACTTGAGACTGCTGCCATGAATAACTTGCGGTGAGCCTGATCAACTCATTTCCTGATATTGTGAGTGCAGAATCATGGCAGGTGGTCGCGGTTCAACTCGGGGAAGGTCTGGCGATGCGGAAGAGGATCTTATCACCACCATTGGGGGACTGGCAACGTTTATCCAGAATATGAGCCAAGAATGGCGCGATCATAGGAAACAGAATCAGAACCAACCCCCACTGCATGAAAATGCAGAAGAAATTGCCCGTCGGAGGTTGAAAGACTTCCGCAACTTCCAACCACCTACCTTTGAGGGTGAAGACAACCCCGAGGCTGCAGCGAAGTGGCTGCAGATGATCGAGCATATCTTCGAACGCATGGCATGCCCGGAAGCACAGAAGACTGATTACGCGTCGTACCAGCTGATGGGAGAAGCTTTAACATGGTGGACTGGTGCGAGGGCTCTGCTGAGAGCTCAGGACGTGGAACTGACGTGGGCCGTATTCAGACAAGTATTTCTGGATAAGTATTTTCCTAAGGCAATGAGAAGAATGAAGCACACCGAACTGTTGTCACTCAGGCAGGATAACATGACGGTTAATGAGTATATTGCAAAATTTGGGCAGCTGATCGAGTACGCCAACTTTGATCGAAACATCTATGATGAAGAATGGCAGGTGGAGAAGTTCGAGAGCGGATTACATCCGGAAATCCGCAAGCTCATCTTGACGACGGCTAATCGTACACTTCCGGAACTCATCAACCAGAGTCGTCAGGCAGAAGGAATCATTTTGGAGGCCAAGAACTTGAACAAGCCACCACCACAATTCCATGGAGGAAACCGAGCAGGCAGATTCTTCAGGGCGGCACCTGGTAGGGGTCGAGGCAGAGGTACGCAGTTGCAGGCGCGGCCTGGAAACTTTAAGAGAAACTTTACGGTGGGTCAATCGTCGATTGGACGTCAGGGCGCGACCGTTTGTGCCACATGTGGAAAGAATCACTTTGGAGTCTGTCGCAAGAACAACAATGCATGCTTCAGATGCGGCCAGCAAGGTCATTTTGCTTACAAATGCCCCCAGAACGCTGATCAACAGCCTCCGCAAGCACGGGTGTTCACATTGGATGCAAATGAAGCGCAGAAGTTTCCCAACCTGATCAAAGGTAATGTCACTTTGAATGGTCACCCAATTTCTGTTATCTTTGATTCTGGAGCGTCTGGCTCTTTTATGGCAAAGCATACTGCCTTGGGAATAGGCATCACCCCAACCCCGTTACCTTATGAATTACACATCAGCACACCTACTGGTGGATCGTGCACAGCTTCGGAGATCTGCAAAGGTGTTATCTTGCAGTATGAAGGAAACACGTATACGGTTAACTTGGTGGTCCTGCCGGTATTCTACTTCGATGTGATTATCGGTATGGACTGGTTGACGGAAAACGGGATAACTTTGGATTGTCGTGCGGGGAAAGTCATTGTTCCTGCGAAAGATGGTAATTTTCAACCTTTCCCTCTCATTTCCTTATTGCAAGTTAGAAAAGAGCTCCGCAAGGGAGCAGCAGGATACCTTTTGTCGATCGAGGCTGAGACCCCGGTTGACAATCAAATTCAGAGTGTACCGGTAGTTAGAGAATTCGAGGAGGTATTCCCGGATGAAATACCTCGATTGCCTCCTCATAGGGAAATAGAATTTTCTATCGAACTTGTTCCTGGAGTTGGACCAATCTCCATTGCCCCGTATCGTATGGCGCCACTGGAACTGCGCGAGTTGAAGAAGCAGATAGAAGAGCTTTTGGCAAAGGAATTCATCAGACCGAGTACTTCTCCATGGGGTGCTCCAGCCATCTTGATTAAGAAGAAGGATGGAAGTTTACGTCTGTGTGTAGATTACCGCCAGCTGAACAAAGTAACGGTGAAGAATAAGTATCCGCTACCGAGGATCGACGATTTGATGGACCAGCTGAGGGGAGCCAGAGTCTTTTCCAAGATAGATTTACGATCGGGATACCATCAGATCCGGGTCAAACCGGAGGATATTCCGAAAACCGCTTTTAGGACTCGTTATGGGCACTACGAATATCAGGTGATCCCATTCGGACTTACGAATGCTCCAGCGGTATTCATGGACTACATGAACCGCATCTTCCGCCCCTTTCTTGATCAGTTTGTTATTGTGTTTATCGACGATATCCTGATTTACTCAGCTAATGAAGAGCTGCACGCGGAACATCTGAGGATTGTCTTGCAAGTCTTGAAGGAGAAGCAGTTGTACGCGAAATGGTCGAAGTGCGAGTTTTGGCTTAAAGAGGTCCAGTTTCTGGGCCATGTCATTTCATCAGAAGGTATCGCGGTGGACCCCAGCAAAGTTGAAGCTGTCATGAATTGGGAACGACCCAAGACTGTCACTGAAGTAAGAAGTTTCTTAGGTCTGGCTGGATATTATCGAAGGTTCATCCAGAATTTCTCTCAGATAGTGCAACCTCTTACCCGTCTTACTCGAAAGGACAAGCCTTTTGAGTGGACTGAAGCTTGTGAAGAATGTTTCTTGGAACTGAAGAGCAGATTAACGAGTGCTTCCGTACTCACGATTCCAGATCCTACTCGAAGGTTCGAAGTATACTGTGATGCGTCGCTGAAAGGACTTGGATGCGTGTTGATGCAGGATCGTATGGCGGTAGCTTACGCGTCTCGACAACTGAAGCCTCACGAAGAAAATTATCCTACGCACGATTTGGAGTTAGCAGCTATAGTGTTCGCACTTAAAATCTGGAGGTACCACTTGTATGGTTCGCAGTTTGACGTGTTCAGCGATCATAAGAGTTTGAAGTATTTGTTCGACCAGAAGGAGCTGAATATGCGGCAACGTCGGTGGATGGAATTTCTGAAGGACTACGATTTTGAACTTAAATACCACCCAGGAAAGGCAAACGTGGTAGCTGACGCCCTGAGTAGGAAGACACTGCACACTGCAACTCTGATGATGGAAGAATTGAAGTTGTTTGAGGCCTTTCGAGACGAACTTATCGGTAGACGAGAGAGGGAATAGCATAAGATTGGGAAATATAAAGGTGGAGAATGAATTAATCAGTAGAATTAAGGAGGCTCAGAAAGATGAAGAGTTAGTCCGTGATTTGGTTGGCAGCCAAGATGTTGTAAAGGACGAGAATGATGTTTGGAGATTTCAAGGACGGCTGGTTGTGCCTAATGAAGAGTTGAAACAAGAAGTTTTACAGGAGGCTCACAAGGGTAAGTACGCAGTTCATCCTGGATCCACGAAGATGTACCATGATTTGAAGACCTCGTTTTGGTGGCCAGGTATGAAGCGTGATATTGCGGAGTATGTATCTCGATGCTTAACTTGTCAGAAGGTGAAGTACGAACATCAGAAACCGTCGGGACTCCTTCAACCTTTGGAGATTCCCGAATGGAAGTGGGACAGTATTGCAATGGATTTTGTAGTTGGACTTCCTCGGACGCGAGAAGGATATGATTCTATCTGGGTGATTGTCGATCGTCTAACGAAGTCAGCTCATTTCTTACGTGTTAGAACCACATATGATACAGAGAGGCTTGCCAGAATTTATCTGCAGGAGATTGTGAAGCTGCATGGAGTTCCTACGAGTATTGTCAGCGATCGTGATCCCAAGTTTACATCTAAGTTTTGGGAATCCTTTCAAAGAGCATTAGGGACCCAATTGAGGTTGAGTACTGCTTATCATCCGCAGACCGATGGTCAGACGGAACGCACTATTCTAGCCTTAGAGGACATGTTGCGAGCATGTGTTTTGGAGTTAGGAGGCAGCTGGGATAACTATCTTTCTTTGATTGAATTCGCTTACAACAATAGTTACCACTCCAGTATTCAGATGGCACCGTATGAAGCTTTGTATGGGAGAAAATGCAGATCCCCGTTATGTTGGACTGAAGTGGGTGAGCGAAGTATGTTAGGACCTGATCTAATTCAAGAGACATCCGAACAAGTAAAGAAAATTCGGGAGAATATGCAGCGGGCTCAGGCCAGACAGAAGAGTTATTACGACAAGCGTCATAAGCCTCTATCTTTCGAAGTCGGAGACCATGTATTTTTGAGAATCACACCTACATCGGGACTCGGAAGGAGAATGGGAGTAAAGAAGTTAAGCCCACGGTACTTAGGACCGTATCTGATTATGGACCGGATCGGAGAGTCTGCATACCGGTTGGCTTTACCACCCAATCTGTCAGGAATTCACAATGTATTTCATGTGTCACAGCTACGTAGGTACCTCTCTGATCCATCTCACGTGTTACAACCGGAAGAAGTGGAACTAAAGGAAAATCTGACTTATCAAGTGCAACCATTCCAAATTCTTGAAAGATCCGTCAAGCGACTCCGTTCTAAAGAAATCCCTTTGGTGAAAGTATTATGGAACAACAGATCGGCAGCTGAAGCCACTTGGGAGCGCGAGGACGACGTTCAGAAACTTTATCCAGAACTGTTTAGCTCTTAAGTAAGTTTATTTTGCGGACAAAATTCCTATTTGGTGGGGAGAGTGTAACATCCCGCATAATTAGCAAAATACATAAGTACTATATGCTATAGGAACATGTGTAGAATTCGGATGTATGGTTTATGTGTAATGGCTTGTGAATTGTTTGACCTTTATCCCTTGGATAAGGCTAAGGTAACTAATTAAATTAAATCATAGGAAGATACATATGTAGACATATGAATTTATTAAAATCATATGAGTAATGTGAGTGTGTGTTAGAAGGCCTTAGTGTTTGGGAGTGGGCTAGTGTGTGTGTGTGGACTTGTTACTATTGGACTTATGTGAATGGATCCTTTTGTGTGTGTGGCCAATGGCCCAAGGTTGCCTCTTGGATCAATCTTGTTCAGCCCAAATTAAATCCACACCTAATTCCCTAAGCCTTGTCCAACAAGGATGTCTTGTGTACCAAGGAACCTTCACATGGCTTGATGTAAATTCCTTCCCATTCATGCGCACAAGTAGGTGGAAAATACTTAGAAAAATCTGCCAAATTCCTTCATGTTTGACCGCCACCTCACCTTGTTTACGCATCACTTGATTTCAACCTCATTGCATGGAAGACACATGTGCACTTTAGCATGATATTAGGCTGCATTTTTCTGCATTTGGGCGCACATGGGGGGGAGTCATAGATCAGATTTCTTGTGTCACCAAAACTGCCTAACTTGTTGACTTGGTGAACCACCTTACACCTTCCATCATGAGGCTGCCATGTGCAGATTTTTGCAAGCTTTTTGCAGCCCATCATGAGCCAAACCAGCCCTTGTTTCCACATGCATCATAGTAGGGTCTTGGGGCTGCATCTTCATCATTTTATGCAGCTCCAAATCAGAGCCTAGGCTGCCACAAATGGCACCTCTTTCCACTCCTTCATGTGCGCAAATCATGGCTGTTGTGCAGAGAAAAATTCTGACTTAGGACAGCTTTTAAATCTGAACATATCTCCCTCACTCCCTTGCATGTGCATAGAGTAATTTAGAAGCCAACCCTTGCTTGTTCAGCCCTTGTATGCAGCCCCATCCCCTCAAGTAATCAGAATTTTTCATGATGGTTAATCATAGCAACCTTCCCTCACTTTCCCTTATTTATGCGCACAAGAGGGGGGCTGTCCCCATTCACTTGTGCAGCCAACTCCTTTCCCCTCTCCCTCACACTCTAGCTGAACATTGCAAGAACCTTAGGAGGAAGAAAGACCAAGCCAACTCCCTCTTTCCCTCACCTTAAAACCGTAGCCTTTGTCCCTAGCAAGAGTAAGCTTTCCTCCTCACTTTCACCTCACTGTTCAGTCTTGATTCCTCACCTTTTGGTAGCTGTCCAAGTTGCTCCTCCTCATCCTTAATTGCGCATAGATCTTCTCCTTAGGAAGTGTGGACTTGTTGTGTAGTGAAGCTAGAAGGTGGTGTGTGATTCTTGACTTTGAAGGGTGTGCTACAAGAGGTAGGCCTTGAACCTTGAACACTTTCATTTTGTAACCATGTATGTGTGCTTGAATGTCTCCTTGCTTATGTGTGGTTTTGGATTCAAGTATGAGCATGATAAAATTAGAATGGTGGAGCCATTTTATGATGACTTGTATGCATGAGTTATAGAGTGAAAGTCTCATGGTTATGCTTAAGATTATATGCCACTGTTTTGTATGATTATGCCACTGTTTTGAAGAGAAATGTGCCACTGTTTCCCTTTGAATGTGCCACTGTTTTGAAGATGAAATGCCCACTGTTTCGGTTCCTCAAAATCACCATTCAAATGCCACTGTTTCTGCACATTATATGCCACTGTTTCTGCACATTATATGCCACTGTTTCTGCACATATATGCCACTGTTTCTGCACATTACATGCCACTGTTTCTGCACATTATATGCCACTGTTTCTGCACATTATATGCCACTGTTTCTGCACATATACGTCACTGTTTTAGTGCTCCCTAAGCCACTGTTTCTGCATAAAAACACTCACTGTTTTAGTCATCATATGCCACTGTTTTATGCATAATATGCCACTGTTTTAGTCATCACATGTCACTGTTTTTATGCATAATATGCCACTGTTTTAGTCATCACATGTCACTGTTTTTGTGCATAATATGCCACTGTTTTAGTCATCATATGCCACTGTTTTTATGCATAATATGCCACTGTTTTAGTCATCAAATGCCACTATTTCTATGCATAAAATGCCACTGTTTTTATGCATAATATGCCACTATATTAGTCATCATATGCCACTATTTTTATGCATAAAATGTCACTGTTTTTATGCATAAAATGCCACTGTTTTAGCCATAATATGCCACTGTTTCAATGTCCAAAAACCAAGATTTATGCCACTGTTTTGAAGTCCAAAGTGTCACTGTTTCTGTTTTAAAACGTTCACTGTTTCTGCTGTATGTTTACTGTTTTTCTGCTGTAAAACGTCACTGTTTCTGTCCACTGTTTTTAAGGAAAATACCACTGTTTTCTGTTCACTGTTTTAAAAGAACAACTCACTGTTTCTGCTCACTGTCTTAAGCACAAACGTCACTGTTTTCTGCTGTAAAAACGCTGCTGTATGCTCACTGTTTTGCTGCTGTAAACACTGCTGTATGCTCACTGTTTTCCACTGTAAAACACTGCTGTATGCTCACTGTTTTGCTGCTGTAAGACACTGCTGTATGCTCTCTGTTTCTGCTGTAAATAGCCACTGTAAATGATTAGTTGTAATTGATTTAGGTGCGCTTAAGAAGTGAGATACTTCGCTGCTGTTTGGTAATATTTAAGGCACGCAAAGGTAAGTGTCAGGCGATATTGCCTAATGTGACTATTGACTACTGGTATAAAATTGTGACATGATGCTCCATATGCCGTAAAAATATTATGTTCCATTATGATGAAAGGAAACTGCCAAAAAATGTGTCGTGATGGCTATATGATTATGAGGTAAAGACGTTATGTGGCAGCATAACGCATATGAAAGGTATATAAGCATGCACCTTACATCATACCGCATTTTTACGCCTTGTGTGTGAAAGCATAGCATGACATGCATGTATCAAGATCATATAGGCCTTGTGTAGAATAGTTATGTACAGGACCATGTGTTTGAGCAAGCATCATATAGGCATCCCCAAGGTACCGGGGTATGGGACACTTGGCATCAGTCCGCATAGGCCCACAGTTGGAATCCACATGGAGCTCAGGTGCCAAGGGTATAATTGATTCCACTGTGAAGTGCGCGCACGACGGTGCTAAAAGCGCAAAGGAAAGGCGTTATATACGCAATATATGAATATGATGAAAAGGAAAAAGGAAAAGGAACAAGGATATGTTGAAGTGACTGTTTATGATTTTGTGCCTAGTTAATACTGTTATATTACTGGTTTTGTTGCCACACTACTGGGATTATTCTCACCCCTTCGGGGCTGCTATTTTTCCAAAATGGCAGGAGGACGTAAAAGCTCTTGAAGACATGATATTTGCTGTGCTTGCTGATGAATAGACGTGTACTGTTGCTGTTTGTTTGATTGGATGACTGTAATGATTAATGTTTTGGCACTCTTGGATGACTGTAGACTTTATCATCTTTATTTTATCTTGAACTTTTATAAACAGTGGATATTTTGGAAAACCTTTGTGAAAAGAAGTTAAGTGCTGAAATATTTCTTTTATCGTCCAAACAGAAGTTATAAGAACTATTGATATGCCTTACGGATTTGTATACTGCTTTGTTAACTCATGTGACGTTAACGACTCTAATTCCGCTTAGCAAACGACTCTCTTGGATGCATACAAGGGAGGGCGTTACACATACGCTTCGGCTATTGGATCCATCATGTATGCCATGATATGTACGAGACCAGATGTCTCATATGCTTTAAGCATTACGAGCAGATACCAGTCAGACCCTGGAGAGGGTCACTGGACGGCAGTCAAAACCATCCTTAAATACTTAAGAAGAACTAAGGATGCGTTTCTGGTCTATGGTGGGGTTAATGAGTTAACAGTGAAAGGGTTCACTGATGCCAGCTTTCAGAGTGACAAAGATGACTGCAAGTCACAGTCAGGATTCGTATTCACCTTAAATGGTGGGGCAATGTCTTGGAAAAGTTCCAAGCCGGAGACAACAGCAGACTCAACGACAGAGGCTGAATACATAGCTGCTTCAGAAGCAGCTAAGGAGGCAGTGTGGATCAAGAAGTTCATAAATGAACTAAGGGTGGTTCCAAGCGTGGATGAGCCCATACAGTTGCTTTGCGACAACACTGGAGCCATCGCGCAGTCAAAGGAACCTAGGTCTCATCAAAGATCTAAACACGTGCTCCGCAGATATCATTTGATTAGAGAAATCATTGATAGGAATGATGTAAAATGGATTATGTTCCCACAGACGATAACCTGGCCGATTCTCTGACAAAGGCTGTTTCTCAGAGAAAACATGATAGTCATTATGAGGCTTTGGGCATACGACTTAGGTCTGATTGGCTCTAGGCCAAGTGGGAGCTTGTTAGCATATGGGTGTCCTAGAGACAATCTTTTGATTAAATAAAGGACACTAGATGTAGAACTTTGTTTGTCACAAATAAATGTAAGCACTATTTATTCAGTTTCATATTGTGTCTCGATATTACTGTTAATATTATATGAATGAACTGGATAAACCCCTTGGAATAGAACAGGTATCTCTTGAGTATCTGTGATGAGATCACGATCATGAGGATTCAAGGATATTGCATGTCTATTCCTAATTATATGTTCCTAGTCTAGAGACACTGAGTTTGGGGATCAGTGATCTCGAGTAAAGACTAGTACGACTTATCTACTTGTATATGGATACAAGGTAAAGACCTCATAAGCTACAGATATGGAGATATCTTAGCTAAAGTCGTGGGTGGACTTATAAGAGTATAGCTCGCACTGAACAGACCCAAAAAGAGACTCTATGAGGAAATCTCACAGATAGTGTCATTAGAGTAATCTCTTTATGTTTGGGTGTGTCTTTCCTTAGACCAGAAGTTATTACCTAGACTGTGTTCTTGAAGGCATGTTTTGATTGTATACCTCGTCTGCCTGAAACATGGAGACTCATAGGTATACTGTTGGGCGTGTCCTTAAAGGGCACAGGGCTAGGGTAATAAGCTGAAGGAATTCGTCAAATCTCTGTGAGAGATTAGGTTATCTGTAAACCGGAGAAATCGGGATGACATTTACAGGGACTCGGGAATCTATGCATAGTAAAAGAGATCATGAGATGATCTGCCTTTAGAGTCAGTAAATTGAAGATTCCCTATTTCGAATAAAGCTTACCCTAAACCGCAGGGGTTGATACATTTCCTTACCCTAGGTTAATGGGAAGATAACCGAGACGAAGGGAAATACATACGGTAACCAAATATGTGCAATAGGATGATCAAGTCATTAATCTGACTAGTTCTGGGGCAACAAAGCATTGCTAGTGCTCTGTGTTGTCATTAATTGGGTTGTGGGCTTGTTGGGCCCAAGCCCAGTTATGTCAGTAGCTAAGTTGGACCTAATGGGTCACACACTAACACCTTGTAGTTATGATGGACTAGCTTTAAAGGTATTGGGCCTAATAATGGGTGGGTGGTGCATGGAGTTTAGTAATGGGCTTGGATAGTCCAAGCCATTACTAATTAATTTAATTAGTTAAATTAATAATCAAATATTTGAATTTCGAATTTTGAATTTGAAATTTGAATTTTGAAATTTGAATTTAGAATTTGAATTTCGAAATTCGAATTTTGAATTTAAAATTTGAAATTTGAAATTTGAATTTTAAAATTTGAATTTGAATTGGAATTTTGAAATTCGAATTTTGAATTTGAAATTTGAAATTTTGAATTTTGAATTTGAATGTTTGAACGTTTGAATTCAAGTGTTTGAATTCGAATTTGAATTGGTTTTGAAAAGTTGTTGCATAACAAAAGGATAAGACAGGATCTTATTGGAGCATATTCCTTGGATGAAGAAGCATCTTTGGAGGCTCTCCCTAGGCTGTTTGGTGCATCACTTTTAAGTGATAAGAGTGTTATCTTATCACTTAAAACAAACCTCCATTCAGATTTGGTGGTTGAGGGAATCAGTGGGTAAGTTGATTCAAATTTTGAATGCAACTGCTCAATGTATTTGGACCCTTTATAGGGCTGAATTATGCGCATGAAAACTATATACTATATGATAGTTTATGAATTTAAGTTTAAATTAATTTGAATTTAAATTCATGTGGATAAGATTGGAGGTTGTTGGCAAAGTTTGTTTTGCAACAGCTCCACCTTATCACACTGTTTCATGCATAACTTTCAAAGAAATTTGAAAGTTTGTTTTTCATTTTGAATGAATGAATTCCCTCCTCCTCTCCAAAGGGTGCGCATAAATAGACATGTTCCTCACCTTAGGTTTCATTGGAAAACCAAGCCAACTCTCCTCCTCTATGCACCATTCTGTAGGGTAGCTCAGTACACCTTTCCAAACAGGATACCTAGCCTCCACCCTCACCACTTGTGCGCATAGCAAGCCTCATTGTGGTGTTCATCTGGTGGCTTTCAAGAAAGAGTTCTTGCATCATAGACGAACGGTGGTGTGGATCACCATTAGAGGGTTTGAACCCTTCAAGCCTGACATCTCATCTCCCTGACTGATCAGGCCAAAACAAGGTAACATCATGCTGTCTTAAAGCATGAATCTATGAGTGCATGTATGTTCCGCAGTAAAATTTTTGTTTTACACCTTACATGCATCGGCCTTCAAAGGCCAGTTTACTTTCAGTTTGGTCCATGGATTTGCTTGTGATTGATTGACTTGATTGTTGATTGTGTTTATCTGCTGATTGACTGTCTAAATGTGCTATAGTTTAAGTGTTTGAGACTAGGGTAGTTAGATTGTTAGGACCGTTCTGTGATAAGACACGGATGCATAGCTAACTTGTCCGAATTGAACACGAGTACCTACTGGGGACTGCTGCCATGAATAACTTGCGGTGAGCCTGATCAACTCATCTCAGGATATTGTGAGTGCAGAATCATGGCAGGTGGTCGCGGTTCAACTCGGGGAAGGTCTGGCGATGCGGAAGGGGATCTTATCACTACCATTGGGGGACTGGCAACGTTTATTCAGACAAGTATTTTTGGATAAGTATTTTCCTAAAGCAATGAGAAGAATGAAGCACACGGAACTGCTATCACTCAGGCAGATTCTTCAGGACGACACCTGGTAGGGGTCGAGGCAGAGGTCCGCAGTTGCAGGCGCGGCCTGGAAATTTTAAGAGGAGCAATACTGTTGGTCAATCGTCAACTGGACGGCAGGGTGCGACTGTTTGTGCTACGTGTGGAAAGAATCACTTTGGAGTTTGTCGCAAGAACAACAATGCATGTTTCAGATGTGGCCAGCAAGGACATTTCGCTTACGAATGCCCCCGGAACGAATCCGCAGCCTACGCAAGCACGGGTGTTCGCACTGGATGCGAAAGATGGTAATTTTCAACCCTTCTCTCTCATTTCTTTATTGCAAGTTAGAAAGGAGCTCCGCAAGGGAGCAGCAGGGTATCTTTTGTCGATCGAGGCTGAGACCTCGGTTGACACTCAAATTCAGAATGTACCTGTAGTTAGAGTATTCGAGGAGGTATTCCCGGATGAAATACCTCGATTGCCTCCTCATAGGGAAATAGAATTTTCTTTCGAACTTGTTCCTGGAGTTGGACCAATCTCCATTGCCCCGTATCGTATGGCGCCTTTGGAACTGCGAGAGTTGAAGAAGCAGATAGAAGAACTTTTGGCAAAGGAAATTCATCAGACCAAGTACCTCTCCATGGGGTGCTCCAGCCATCTTGATTAAGAAGAAGGATGGAAGTTTACGTCTGTGTGTAGATTACCGGCAGCTGAACAAAGTTACGGTGAAGAATAAATATCCGCTACCGAGGATCGACGATTTGATGGACCAGCTGAGAGGAGCCAGAGTCTTTTCCAAGATAGATTTACGATCGGGATACCATCAGATCCGGGTCAAACCGGAGGATATTCTGAAAATAGCTTTTAGGACTCGTTATGGGCACTACGAATATCAGGTGATCCCATTCGGACTCACGAATGCTCCAGCGGTATTCATGGACTACATGAACCGCATTTTCCGCCCATTTCTTGATCAGTTTGTTATTGTGTTTATCGACGATATCCTGATTTACTCAGCTAATGAAGAGCTGCATGCGGAACATTTGAGGATCGTCTTGCAAATATTGAAAGAGAAGCAGTTGTACGCGAAGTGGTCGAAGTGCGAGTTTTGGCTTAAGGATGTCCAGTTTCTGGGCCATATCAATTTCAACAGAAGGTATTGCTGTAGACCCTAGCAAGGTTGAAGCTGTCATGAATTGGGAACGACCCAAGACTGTCACCGAAGTAAGAAGTTTCTTAGGTCTTGCTGGATATTATCGGAGGTTTATCCAGAATTTCTCTCAGATAGTGCAACCCCTTACCCGTCTCACTCGTAAGGACAAGCCTTTTGAGTGGACTGAAGCTTGTGAAGAATGTTTCTTGGAGCTGAAGAACAGATTGACAAGTGCTCCCGTACTCACGATTCCGGATCCTACCCGAAAGTTCGAAGTATACTGTGATGCGTCGCTGAAAGGACTTGGATGCGTGTTGATGCAGGATCGTATGGCGGTAGCTTATGCATCTCGACAACTTAAGCCTCACGAAGAAAATTATCCTACGCACGATTTGGAGTTAGCAGCTATAGTGTTCGCACTTAAAATCTGGAGGCACCACTTGTATGGTTCGCAGTTTGACGTGTTCAGCGATCATAAGAGTTTGAAGTACTTGTTCGATCAGAAGGAGTTGTATATGCGGCAACGACGGTGGATGGAATTTCTGAAGGACTACGATTTTGAACTTAAATACCACCCAGGAAAGGCAAACGTGGTAGCTGACGCCCTGAGTAGGAAGACACTGCACACTGCAACTCTGATGATGGAAGAGCTGAAATTGTTTGAGGCCTTTCGAGATTTGAACTTATCTGTAGACGAGAGAGGGCATAGCATAAGATTGGGAAATATAAAGGTGGAGAATGAATTGATCAGTAGAATTAAGGAGGCTCAGAAAGATGAAGAGTTAGTCCGTGATTTGGTTGGCAACCAAGATGTTGTAAAGGATGAGAATGATATTTGGAAATTCCAAGGCCGGTTAGTTGTGCCGAATGAAGAGTTAAAGCAAGAAGTGTTGCAGGAGGCTCACAAGGGTAAGTATGCAGTTCATCCTGGATCCACGAAGATGTACCATGATTTGAAGACTTCGTTTTGGTGGCCGGGTATGAAGCGTGATATTGCGGAGTATGTGTCTCGATGCTTAACTTGTCAGAAGGTGAAGTACGAACATCAGAAACCGTCGGGACTCCTTCAACCTTTGGAGATTCCCGAATGGAAGTGGGACAGTATTGCGATGGATTTTGTAGTTGGACTTCCTCGGACGCGAGAAGGATATGATTCTATCTGGGTGATTGTCGATCGTTTAACGAAGTCAGCTCTTTTCTTACGTGTTAGAACCACGTATAATACAGAGAGGCTTGCTAGAATTTATCTGCAGGAGATTGTGAAGCTGCACGGAGTTCCTACTAGTATTGTCAGTGATCGTGATCCAAAGTTTACATCTAAGTTCTGGGAATCTTTTCAAAGAGCATTAGGGACCCATTTGAGGTTGAGTACTGCTTACCATCCGCAGACCGATGGACAGACGGAACGCACCATTCAAGCATTAGAGGACATGTTACGAGCGTGTGTTCTGGAGTTAGGAGGCAGCTGGGATAATTATCTTTCTTTGATTGAATTTGCTTACAACAACAGTTACCACTCCAGTATTCAGATGGCACCGTATGAAGCTTTGTATGGGAGAAAATGCAGATCCCCTTTATGTTGGACTGAAGTGGGTGAGCGAAGTATGTTAGGACCTGACTTAATTCAAGAAACATCCGAACAGGTAGAGAAGATTCGGGAAAATATGCAGAGGGCTCAGGCCAGACAGAAGAGTTATTACGACAAGCGTCATAAGCCCCTATCTTTCGAAGTCGGAGACCATGTATTCTTGAGAATCACACCTACATCGGGACTCGGAAGGAGAATGGGAGTAAAGAAGTTAAGTCCACGGTACTTAGGACCGTATCTGATTATGGACCGGATTGGAGGGTCTGCATACCGGTTGGCTTTACCACCCAATCTGTCAGGAATTCACAATGTATTTCATGTGTCACAGCTACGGAGGTATCTCTCTGATCCATCTCACGTGTTACAGCCGGAAGAAGTGGAACTAAAGGAAAATCTGACGTATCAAGTGCAACCGTTCCAAATTCTTGAAAGATCCGTCAAGCGACTCCGTTCTAAAGAGATTCCGTTGGTGAAAGTATTATGGAACAACAGATCGGCTGCTGAAGCCACTTGGGAGCGCGAGGACGACATTCAGAAACGCTATCCATAACTGTTTAGCTCTTAAGTAAGTTTATTTTGCGGACAAAATTCCTATTTGGTGGGGAGAGTGTAACATCCCACATAATTAGTAAAATACATAGGTGTTAAAATGAGATAGATGCATGTGTATGTTTGATGGCTTGCGAATTGTTTGATCTTTATCCTTGGATGAGACTAAGGTAAGTATTTAAATTAAATCATAGGAGGGTGCATATGTAGGCATGTGAAATTTATTAAAATCATATGAGTAATTTGATTATGTGTTAGAAGGCTTTAGTGTTTATTGGACTTTGGAAGTGGGCTAGTGTGTGTGGACTTGTCACTATTGGACTTGTGTGATTGGATTCTTTGTGTGTGTGGCCATTGGCCCAAGGAGGCTATTGGGTCAATCATGTTCAGCCCAATGTTGAAACCACTTTTACCTTCCCTAAGCCTTGTCCAACAAGGTTGTTTGTGTACCAAGGAACCTTCACTTGACTTGATGTATTCTCTCACTCATTTCATGCGCATAAGAGAGTAAATGGGACTTGGTAAATCTGCCAATTTTTCCCTTGCTAAACCGCCACCTCACACCTAGCTTGTGCATCATTTGGACTCAACTTCATTGCATGAAAGACACATGTACACCTTAGCACTATTTTGGGCTGCATTCTTCTTCTTTTAGGCGCACATGGAGGTGTCTTGGAGCAGATTTTTATGACACAAAATCTGCATTGAGTGTTGACTTGGAGAACCACCTTACACCTTCCATCATGAGGCTGAAATGTGCAGATTTTTGCATGCTTTTGGCAGTCCATCATGAGCCAAATCTGCCCCTTGCTTCCACTTGCATCAAAAGTAGGATTTTGGGGCTGCAACCTCTCATCTTATGCGCACAAGGACAGCTCCAAAGCAGATTTTTTGGCTGCCACAAAGCTGTCTTGCTTGTGGACTTAGTGAACCTCCTAGCATGTGCTCATGATGCACCTCCTTTCCACTCCATCTTGTGCGCCTAGCTTGCTTGTTGGTGTTTAAAATTCTGACTTAAGTGGCATAACTCAGATCTGAACCTATCCTTTTCACTCCTTGCATGTACATAGAGTAACCAAGAAGCAAACTCTTGCTTGTTCAAACCATGTGTGCAGTCCCACCTTCACAAGAAACCAGAATTTTCATGATGCATCATCATTGCAACCTCCTCCCACTTCTCTTTAAGTTAGGCGCACACTAGAGGGGGCTTCCTCATTTTACCTTCAGCCAACTCTTCTCTCTTCCCTCACTCTCTAGCCGAACATACTAGCCCTCTTGGAGAAAGAAAAACCTTGGTAACTTACCTTCCCTCACACTCTCAAACCGTGACCTACACCAAGCAAGTGCAAGCTCTTCTTCTTCTTTTTCCCTCACTGTCCAGTTTTGTTCCTCAACCTTGAAACTGTCCAAGTTGCTCCTCCTCACCCTTGAATGCGCATAGATCATCTCCTAGGAAGTGTGGACTTGTTGTTGGTAGAACTAGAAAGGTGTGGTGTGTGAGCAAGGAGTGTGTGCAACAAGAGGTAAGCCTAGAACTTAGACCTTTTACATTGTGTGAAACTATGTGTGCATGAGATGTCTACTTGGTTCTATTTGTGTTGGATTCTTGAATGAGCATGGTGAAGGAATAAGGATGGAGTTACTTGATGATACTTGTGTATTTTCATTATTGCATGAGATTTTCTTTAAGCCTTATAGCACATTGCATGATATAATGGAATGAAAGTCCCATGGTTATGTTTGAGTTAATGCCACTGTTTTGGAATGAATATGCCACTGTTTTGAGGATATATATGCCACTGTTTCTCTATGAATGTGCCACTGTTTGAGGATGAATAGGCCACTGTTTCAGTTTTACAAGAGCACCATCTTGATGTCACTGTTTTGTATGAAAGTGCCACTGTTTTGAGAATGCATATGCCACTGTTTCGGTTGGACAAGCTCACCATTTTGATGCCACTGTTTTGTATAAAATGCTCACTGTTTTAGTGCATCCCATGCCACTGTTTCTGCATAAAAACACTCACTGTTTTAGTGTCTCACCTGCCACTGTTTCTGCATAAAAACACTCACTGTTTTAGTCCATTATGTGCCACTGTTTCTGCATAAAATGCTCACTGTTTTAATGCCACATATGTCACTGTTTTGCACCAAAAACACTCACTGTTTTAGTACTTAATGAGCCACTGTTTCTGCATAAAATAACCACCATCTTGATGTCCAAACACTACCCTTTATGCCACTGTATTGGTGTCTAAATACTCCCATTTTGCCACTGTTTTGATGATCAAGAATCACTATTTATGCCACTGTTTTAATGTCTAAAAATCATGATTTATATCACTGTTTTGGATGTTCAAATGTATCATTCATGCCACTGTTTTAATGACCAAAAATCATGATCTATGCCACTGTTTTAATCACCATTTATGCCACTGTCTTAATGTTCAAAAATCCCTCTTCATGCCACTGTTTTTGATGTGCAAATATCACCACTAATGTCACTGTTTTAACATTCAAATGCCACTGTTTTGATGCACTGTTATGCCACTGTTTGATGCCACTGTTTCTGCCACTGTTGATGTCAAAAGAGACACTGTTTCTGTATTCAAAAGATCACTGTTTCTGCTGTAAGGTGCTACTGTTTTTCTGCTGTAAAACGTCACTGTTTCTGTCCACTGTTTTAAAGTAAAATGTCACTGTTTCTGGCCACTGTTTTTAAGTAAAATGTCACTGTTTCTGCCCACTATTTTTAGGAAAATACCACTGTTTCTGCTCACTGTTTTAAGCACAAACGTCACTGTTTTCTGCTATAAAAACGCTGCTGTATGCTCACTGTTTTTCTGCTGTAAAACACTGCTGTATGCTCACTGTTTTCCACTGTAAAACACTGCTGTATGCTCACTGTTTCTGCTGTAAATCGCCGCTGTAAATGATTGGTTGTAATTGATTTAGGTGCGCTTAAGAAGTGAGATACTTCGCTACTGTTTGGTATTGTTTAAGGCACACAAGGTAAGTGTCAGGCGATATTACCTAATGTGACTATTAACTACTGGTATAAAATTGTGACATGATGCTCCATATTCCGTAAAAGTATTATGTTCCATTATGATGAAAGGAAACTGCCAAAAATGTGCCGTGATGGCTATATGATTATGAGGTAAAGACGTTATGTGGCAGCATAACGCATATGAAAAGTATATGTGCCGTGATGGCTATATGAAAGGTATATAAGCATGCATCTTACATCATACCGCATTTTTACGCTTTGTGTGTGAAAGCATAGCATGACATGCATGTATCAAGATCATATAGGCCTTGTTTTAGAATAGTTATGTACAGGACCATGTGTTTGAGCAAGCATCATATAGGCATCCCCAAGGTACCGGGGTATGGGACACTTGGCATCAGTCCGCATAGGCCCACAGTTGGAATCCACATGGAGCTCAGGTGCCAAGGGTATATTTGATTCCACTGTGAAGTGCGCGCACGACGGTGCTAAAAGCGCAAAGGAAAGGCGTTATATACGCAATATATGAATATGATGAAAAGGAAAGGCGTTATATGCGCTATATATATGAATATGATGAAAAGGAAAAAGGAAAAGGAACAAGGATATGTTGAAGTGACTGTTTATGATTTGGTGCCTAGTTAATACTCTTATATTACTGGTTTTGTTGCCACACTACTGGGATTTTTCTCACCCCTTCGGGGCTGCTATTTTTCCAAAATGGCAGGAGGACGTAAAAGCATTTGAAGGAGTGATGTTTTGCTGTTGCTTGCTGATGCATGGATTATCACTGTTGCTGTTTGATTGATTGGATGACTGTAATGTTTAATATTTTGGTACTCTTGGATGACTGTAGACCTTATCATCTTTATTTTATCTTGAACTTTATGAACAGCGGCTATTTTTGGAAAACCTTTGTGAAAGGAATTTTTTAAAGACTTATGTGCTGAAATTTTTACAGTGCACCTTACGGGTGGTGTTTTTATGAGCAAACGAACTCTGATTTACTATTATTTTATATGCACGCGAAGCCCCAAACGTGCTCTTTCTAAATCACTTGAAATATTTTTTATCGTCCAAACAGAAGTGATAAGAATTGTAGAAACGCTTTTCGGATTTGTTTTCTGCTATGAGGGAGGTGAATAACCCCACGGAACCGAACACGCAAGGTACCTGCGAATTCTGTCTATTTTCTGAAAAACCTGCTGTCTTGCGAAAATCTTTATAATTCGTACAGAAATCGTTTGAACATAAATCCTGCATAATCTTAAAGTATATTTCTGGGGCTTCGCGTGCATATAAATTATGCCTCATTTGAAGGTCCGTAGCCCCAGAACGACAACGTTCAAGTTGCTCCCAAAAATCAGTTTTCAACATTTTCACAGCCCTTCAATTAGCAGCTCAAAATTTAGTTTTTACCAAAACATTTTCAGAATTTTCCAAATTACTAAGGAGTCATCGAAGTCTAAAATCCAACAATAAATCAACTTCTTAACTTAGTACAGTCATCCAAACAAATCAATCAGTAATATCAAAGGTCCAACCAACAACACATACAACAACACACATGGCTAATGTCCTTAAAATCAAGTCTTCATATGCTCTTCCGTCCTCCTGCCATTTTATCAAAATAGCAGCCCCAAAGGGGTGAGAAAATATCCCAGTAGAGTGATGACAAAAACCAGAATGGAAAAGCATTTGCTAGATACAGAAATAATTAACATAAACAAACTTAAATATACTTATGCATATGCTGCCAAGATAACAAGTCAAGATGCGTATATAACGCCAAGAGTACGTTCATAGCACTATTGTGCACGTACTATCAAGCTTAAATATATATATATATATATATATATATATATATGCTTCCAAGATAACTAGTCAAGATGCGTATATAACGCCAAGAGTACGTGATCGCATCGTCATGCGCGTACTAACCAAGACAGTGGAAGGGCCTCCCTTAATGGCTCCTTGGAGGGTTCCAACTGTATCCTATGCGGACTGAAGCCAAGTGTAACATCCCGCATGATTAGGAAATTTCATAACTTGCATTTAGGGGTAAAGCATGCTAGGAATTCGAATTGTAGGAAGTGGTTATCTTGTCTTTAAATTACA
>JAVKPL010008114.1:0-32262 GCA_032173675.1 Gastrolobium villosum | reverse complement strand
ATAATTTTTTTTGAAACAAAAGTAAATAGTCTGTACAATTATTTTTTATAGGTGGCAGACAGATGTATTAATGGGCTTCTCGATTCTGGATTCAAAATTTAAACTTTCAACGTGAAATGGGTTGGAAAAGTTAAAATAATTAAAAGATGTTTTGAAATTTTCTATGTATTCATTGAATGTATTAAAAATAGTTGTAGTGCTGATACGGGTTGTTTTGGAAACTTAACCATCTTACTATATAGCTAGAGGATGTCTTGAAAACTTACTTCTTTGGGAAATATTTTTTTACGGTAAATAATTTTTTTTGAAACAAAAGTAAATAGTCTGTACAATTATTTTTTATAGGTGGCAGACAGATGTATTAATGGGCTTCTCGATTCTGGATTCAAAATTTAAACTTTCAACGTGAAATGGGTTGGAAAAGTTAAAATAATTAAAAGATGTTTTGAAATTTTCTATGTATTCATTGAATGTATTAAAAATAGTTGTAGTGCTGATACGGGTTGTTTTGGAAACTTAACCATCTTACTATATAGAAAGTAGAACCAAATTTTGGAAAGTTAGCTGAGGTGTCGCATTCTCCTTAAATCTCAGCTTTTTGTTCACACTAGAGGATGTCTTGAAAACTTACTTCTTTGGGAAATATTTTTTTACGGTAAATAATTTTTTTTGAAACAAAAGTAAATAGTCTGTACAATTATTTTTTATAGGTGGCAGACAGATGTATTAATGGGCTTCTCGATTCTGGATTCAAAATTTAAACTTTCAACGTGAAATGGGTTGGAAAAGTTAAAATAATTAAAAGATGTTTTGAAATTTTCTATGTATTCATTGAATGTATTAAAAATAGTTGTAGTGCTGATACGGGTTGTTTTGGAAACTTAACCATCTTACTATATAGAAAGTAGAACCAAATTTTGGAAAGTTAGCTGAGGTGTCGCATTCTCCTTAAATCTCAGCTTTTTGTTCACACTAGAGGATGTCTTGAAAACTTACTTCTTTGGGAAATATTTTTTTACGGTAAATAATTTTTTTTGAAACAAAAGTAAATAGTCTGTACAATTATTTTTTATAGGTGGCAGACAGATGTATTAATGGGCTTCTCGATTCTGGATTCAAAATTTAAACTTTCAACGTGAAATGGGTTGGAAAAGTTAAAATAATTAAAAGATGTTTTGAAATTTTCTATGTATTCATTGAATGTATTAAAAATAGTTGTAGTGCTGATACGGGTTGTTTTGGAAACTTAACCATCTTACTATATAGAAAGTAGAACCAAATTTTGGAAAGTTAGCTGAGGTGTCGCATTCTCCTTAAATCTCAGCTTTTTGTTCACACTAGAGGATGTCTTGAAAACTTACTTCTTTGGGAAATATTTTTTTACGGTAAATAATTTTTTTTGAAACAAAAGTAAATAGTCTGTACAATTATTTTTTATAGGTGGCAGACAGATGTATTAATGGGCTTCTCGATTCTGGATTCAAAATGTTAAAATAATTAAAAGATGTTTTGAAATTTTCTATGTATTCATTGAATGTATTAAAAATAGTTGTAGTGCTGATACGGGTTGTTTTGGAAACTTAACCATCTTACTATATAGAAAGTAGAACCAAATTTTGGAAAGTTAGCTGAGGTGTCGCATTCTCCTTAAATCTCAGCTTTTTGTTCACACTAGAGGATGTCTTGAAAACTTACTTCTTTGGGAAATATTTTTTTACGGTAAATAATTTTTTTTGAAACAAAAGTAAATAGTCTGTACAATTATTTTTTATAGGTGGCAGACAGATGTATTAATGGGCTTCTCGATTCTGGATTCAAAATTTAAACTTTCAACGTGAAATGGGTTGGAAAAGTTAAAATAATTAAAAGATGTTTTGAAATTTTCTATGTATTCATTGAATGTATTAAAAATAGTTGTAGTGCTGATACGGGTTGTTTTGGAAACTTAACCATCTTACTATATAGAAAGTAGAACCAAATTTTGGAAAGTTAGCTGAGGTGTCGCATTCTCCTTAAATCTCAGCTTTTTGTTCACACTAGAGGATGTCTTGAAAACTTACTTCTTTGGGAAATATTTTTTTACGGTAAATAATTTTTTTTGAAACAAAAGTAAATAGTCTGTACAATTATTTTTTATAGGTGGCAGACAGATGTATTAATGGGCTTCTCGATTCTGGATTCAAAATTTAAACTTTCAACGTGAAATGGGTTGGAAAAGTTAAAATAATTAAAAGATGTTTTGAAATTTTCTATGTATTCATTGAATGTATTAAAAATAGTTGTAGTGCTGATACGGGTTGTTTTGGAAACTTAACCATCTTACTATATAGAAAGTAGAACCAAATTTTGGAAAGTTAGCTGAGGTGTCGCATTCTCCTTAAATCTCAGCTTTTTGTTCACACTAGAGGATGTCTTGAAAACTTACTTCTTTGGGAAATATTTTTTTACGGTAAATAATTTTTTTTGAAACAAAAGTAAATAGTCTGTACAATTATTTTTTATAGGTGGCAGACAGATGTATTAATGGGCTTCTCGATTCTGGATTCAAAATTTAAACTTTCAACGTGAAATGGGTTGGAAAAGTTAAAATAATTAAAAGATGTTTTGAAATTTTCTATGTATTCATTGAATGTATTAAAAATAGTTGTAGTGCTGATACGGGTTGTTTTGGAAACTTAACCATCTTACTATATAGAAAGTAGAACCAAATTTTGGAAAGTTAGCTGAGGTGTCGCATTCTCCTTAAATCTCAGCTTTTTGTTCACACTAGAGGATGTCTTGAAAACTTACTTCTTTGGGAAATATTTTTTTACGGTAAATAATTTTTTTTGAAACAAAAGTAAATAGTCTGTACAATTATTTTTTATAGGTGGCAGACAGATGTATTAATGGGCTTCTCGATTCTGGATTCAAAATTTAAACTTTCAACGTGAAATGGGTTGGAAAAGTTAAAATAATTAAAAGATGTTTTGAAATTTTCTATGTATTCATTGAATGTATTAAAAATAGTTGTAGTGCTGATACGGGTTGTTTTGGAAACTTAACCATCTTACTATATAGAAAGTAGAACCAAATTTTGGAAAGTTAGCTGAGGTGTCGCATTCTCCTTAAATCTCAGCTTTTTGTTCACACTAGAGGATGTCTTGAAAACTTACTTCTTTGGGAAATATTTTTTTACGGTAAATAATTTTTTTTGAAACAAAAGTAAATAGTCTGTACAATTATTTTTTATAGGTGGCAGACAGATGTATTAATGGGCTTCTCGATTCTGGATTCAAAATTTAAACTTTCAACGTGAAATGGGTTGGAAAAGTTAAAATAATTAAAAGATGTTTTGAAATTTTCTATGTATTCATTGAATGTATTAAAAATAGTTGTAGTGCTGATACGGGTTGTTTTGGAAACTTAACCATCTTACTATATAGAAAGTAGAACCAAATTTTGGAAATCTTACTATATAGAAAGTAGAACCAAATTTTGGAAAGTTAGCTGAGGTGTCGCATTCTCCTTAAATCTCAGCTTTTTGTTCACACTAGAGGATGTCTTGAAAACTTACTTCTTTGGGAAATATTTTTTTACGGTAAATAATTTTTTTTGAAACAAAAGTAAATAGTCTGTACAATTATTTTTTATAGGTGGCAGACAGATGTATTAATGGGCTTCTCGATTCTGGATTCAAAATTTAAACTTTCAACGTGAAATGGGTTGGAAAAGTTAAAATAATTAAAAGATGTTTTGAAATTTTCTATGTATTCATTGAATGTATTAAAAATAGTTGTAGTGCTGATACGGGTTGTTTTGGAAACTTAACCATCTTACTATATAGAAAGTAGAACCAAATTTTGGAAAGTTAGCTGAGGTGTCGCATTCTCCTTAAATCTCAGCTTTTTGTTCACACTAGAGGATGTCTTGAAAACTTACTTCTTTGGGAAATATTTTTTTACGGTAAATAATTTTTTTTGAAACAAAAATAAATAGTCTGTACAATTATTTTTTATAGGTGGCAGACAGATGTATTAATGGGCTTCTCGATTCTGGATTCAAAATTTAAACTTTCAACGTGAAATGGGTTGGAAAAGTTAAAATAATTAAAAGATGTTTTGAAATTTTCTATGTATTCATTGAATGTATTAAAAATAGTTGTAGTGCTGATACGGGTTGTTTTGGAAACTTAACCATCTTACTATATAGAAAGTAGAACCAAATTTTGGAAAGTTAGCTGAGGTGTCGCATTCTCCTTAAATCTCAGCTTTTTGTTCACACTAGAGGATGTCTTGAAAACTTACTTCTTTGGGAAATATTTTTTTACGGTAAATAATTTTTTTTGAAACAAAAGTAAATAGTCTGTATGTAACAGCCCGTTGTACACCGGTATTGTTAACATTGATTATGATATTAAGCGCAGTTACAATCACAGTGATTAGGTTAATTAAATTACGGGCAAATTTTTCTTTTAACATATTCCTTTTCTTTTTCATAAATACATTTTCCGTAATCAATTAAAACCACACTATAATTGTAAATGCCATTTGCGGAATCATACACTTTCTAACATCATAGATCATTCTTTTTATTCATTTCATTTAAACTCACCATCTTACTCTCATCTTTTACCAAGTTGTAGTCCTTTACGTTGTCTACGCGTGGTTTCAAACCACGTATCATTTGGAGTTCTACCCATCAAGTTATGCCCCTTTCTTTAAGTCAAGAAAAACCTGAATTTTCAAAAATTGCACTGTGGTAATCGATTACCAGTGGGTGGTAATCGATTACCACCTGTCAAAAATGAGGCAGTAGCCAAATTTTGACCTCCTCTGTTCTGGTAATCGATTACCAACCTTGGGTAATCGATTACCTCACATGGTAATCGATTACCAAAGGCCAGTAATCGATTACCAGTGCAGACAGTAGCCAATTTTTCGTCCCCTGTTGCATGGTAATCGATTACCATGCTTGGGTAATCGATTACTATGCAGCAAAATGACAGATTACAGCTGTTTTGAGCCCCAAAAAGGGTGTGTAATCCATCCCTAACCCCTTGGTACTCCACATAACACATAATCATGTCCTAATGTTGGCTCTAGGCCCTTCCATCATGCATTTTCCTTAAGTTTAACATCAATTACATCATTCTCAAATAATGGCCATTTACATGTACATATGGACCATTTTTACATCATTACACATCAAGACTTCAAGGCTATGAATGTGGCAATGGACAAGTCCCATGCTCACTCAAAATATACAGTTATCCAAGCCATGAATAATAAAACATAACAAGACTTAGCATATGACCATGAACACTAACAAAAGCATGGAAAATGACATCATGCAATATGTTCATGACCTAAGTCTCAAAATACTAATGGTATGCTATGTGCACTCCATAAACTCCTCCAAAAAGCCATGCAATCCAATGCACCGCATGCCCATCCAACGTCCACTATACGGGCTTCTTGCCCGAAGCTCCTCCCGGCTCATAGTGACCTGAAATGTGGTCCCCCAAACACGGGGTGAGATATACGGATATATCTCAGTAAACCAATGGAGCTAGAGGCTCTCTCCACTCCATGGCTCACTAAAATGTATCAAAATGACATAATATGCTATGCAAGTAAAACAATATCACCATCCACCTGGAGACACCCAAGAACATCCACTCATGGATTCATGTTCAAGGACTCCATCATATAACTCCCGAGACAGTCCTGGCGCCTCTCCCATGGTTGAGACGACTCCATGGCAATACCCAACCGGAACTCCTCATGAGCCCTATCCGGCGGACGTCCCCCGCTTGGATCATCCTGATGTCGCTCCCAGAGTCAACACCATGGCATCTCCAACTGGCATTCTCCCGTAGGACGAATCCAGCGGATGTCCAAACCAAACACACGTCAACTGGCCAGTGACCAAACAATTTTCACAAAATACAAGCAATATGCATACAAGCACACAAACACATAATGTCATCACTACATAATCCAACCACAACCTTCCTCTAGGTGTGGTGGAGCTCACTAGGGATTAAACCCAAGTTCCAAGAGTTTACCTTAACACGAGCAACACCGTTCCAAACGTATGCTCCAATTCAACTTTTCTCAAATCCAACCGTGTGAGGCACCCTACAACAATCATTAAATCCAATTTACTCAAAAACTCATTTTTCATCAAAATTCCTCAAATTTTGCCTAAGTTACAAATCCATATTTTTCACCAAAAATTAACATAGCATTTCTAGCTTACAAACATGATTCTAAGGCCTTTTCATCTAATAGCATTTTTGCATTTGGGCTCTCTATCATCACACATCTAAAATCAAAGCTTTGAACACATATTCATAGATCTATGGAATCAACTATAAAGAGACCACAAATATACTTACAATGAGTAGTATGATCACCACCAAGGCTTCACTAAACCATTTGAAGCTCAAAACTCCAAGAAATCTCCAAGAACACTAATGGGTCGAATCTGAGTTTGCCAAAAACGTGGCCAAAGAGGTGGATTCAAGGCTTCTAGATGCTACCAATGGCTTTGGAAGGTTGTTTACGATAGATTTCAACACCAAAACCAAGCGATTCGGTGGAGAAACGAAGAAATGGGAAGAAAATGGAGAATGGAGGTTTTTGGCTCTCTTTTCCTCTGTAGGTGCGCACGGGAATGGAGGAAGAAGAAGGAAAAAGAAGAAGAAAAGGGAGGTGGGCCAAGTGACTTCGGTCACCCGGGTCCCACACGCGATCTAACTTTAACTCCGATAAAAATTCCAATCACAATTCCTTAATCTAAATATTTTTCCAGTCCATGACATATTTTTATTTCTCCAAAATAATGATAAAAATTTCACACCTATCGGTACACTCACAACTCAGTATTTTAACACTTAAAAATCACTATTCATCGATTTTTCTCAAATTTGCCTATTTACTCAATTTTTCGCCCTGATTCCATTTCCAACCTTACTTTTGTCATTTGAAATCTCTAACTCAATATTTAAGCCTCTTAACACACGGTTGGCAAATTACAATTTTGCCCTTTTTGCCCCTTTTGGCCATAATACTTGGATTTTCACTAATCCACCAACTTTCATTTCACAATATATCATTAAAATAAACATTTAAATATTTGAGGTGTTATATTCACCCCACCTTTTTGAAATTTTGTCCGCAAAATTAAATCATACCTGCTCACTAACTCAGGATACAGCCGGAGAATCTCGTCCTCCCGCTCCCAAGTAGCCTCCTCAGGTGTGCGGCCTTCCCACTGAATCTTCAGCATGGGAATCACTTTACTTCTTAGTCTCTTTTCACTGCGGTCCAATACTGCAATAGGACCAATGGGAGTCTTCAAGTTCTCCCTGATTTCAATATTATCCGGCATCACAACATGTGACTCATCCGGAACATAACGTCGCAACTGCGACACATGAAAAACATCATGTAAATTAGATAACTGCGGGGGTAAGGCAAGCTGATAGGCCACCAATCCTACTCTTTTCATAATCTGATATGGCCCAATGAATCGTGGACTCAGCTTCCTCACACCCAACGCACGGCCAACACCTGTGACCGGCGACAAACGTACAAATACATGGTCACCTTCCTCAAATTCCAGCGGTCTATGCTTATTGTCATAATAACTTTTCTGCCGATTCTGTGCCTGTTTCAATTTTTCTCTGATCATTTCAATCTGCACTGTCGTTTCCTGCACAAAATCCGGACCAAATCTTTCTTTATCGCCTACCTCAGTCCAACAAGTGGGCGTACGACACCTCCTGCCATATAAAACCTCGTATGGTGCCATACCCAGACTGGAATGAAAACTGTTATTATAAGAAAACTCCACCAGTGGCAAGTACCTATCCCAGGCATTACCCTGTTCCAGTGTGCATGCTCTCAGCATATCCTCAAGTGTCTGTATGGTCCTCTCAGTCTGACCATCAGTCTGCGGGTGATAAGCAGTGCTCAGCCGGAGCTGAGTGCCAAAAGCCTGCTGCAAAGCTCCCCAAAATCGTGAAGTAAACTTCGGGTCCCGATCACTCACAATGCTAATCGGTATCCCATGGAGTCTAACAATCTCCTTCACATAAAGTGTAGCCAACTTCTCTGTGGTGTAATCCACTCGTACTGGTAGAAAATGTGCAGACTTCGTAAGTCGGTCCACAATAACCCAAATTGAATCATAACCAGCTTGAGTTCTCGGCAATCCACAACAAAATCCATTGAAATACTTTCCCATTTCCATTCAGGTATATCCAGCGGCTGAAGTAATCCAGCAGGTTTCTGATGCTCTATTTTCACTTTCTGACACACCAAGCACTTAGACACGTACTCGGCAACATCCCTTTTCATACCAGGCCACCAGAACTTAACTTTCAAATCTTGGTACATCTTTGTGGCACCTGGGTGGATAGAATATTGACCCTTATGGGCCTCAGTCATAACTTCCTCTGCAAGTTCCTTGGGCACAACAATCCTGCCCTGATATAATAGTAGTCCTTGTTCATTAACAGATATGCCACTCTGGCCTTTCAAATACTTTATACTCTCATTGCGAATCTGAGTCTCTTTAATCTTCTCGTGCAGCTCGTTCTCAATCCGAGTCAACTCCATATCACACATTCTTCCTGCAAAGAAATCCGTTATTTTCATATCACGGAATTGCTCAATCACTTCATTGTCCCACATCATCATATGAGATAAGTTAACAGACTTCCTACTCAATGCATCTGCCACAACATTGGCCTTTCCCGGGTGGTATTTCAGCTCAAAGTCATAATCTTTCAAAAATTCAACCCATCTACGCTGCCTCATATTCAGCTCCTTCTGATCAAATAAATATTTCAAGCTTTTATGGTCGCTGAACACAGCAAATTTCATCCCATACAGAAAATGCCTCCAAATTTTCAAGGCAAACACAATAGCAGCCAATTCCAAGTCGTGCGTCGGATAATTTTCTTCATGTGGCCTCAACTGCCTAGACGCATATGCAATCACTTTTCCTTCCTGCATCAGCACGCTCCCTAAACCTTTCTTAGAAGCGTCACAATATAATACAAACTCACCCTCCGGATCAGGTAGAGTCAACACCGGAGCAGTAGTCAATTTCTCTTTCAGTAGCAGAAAACAGTCCTCACATTCCTGGGTCCACACAAAAGGAGTATCCTTTCGTGTCAATCGAGTCAACGGTAGAACCATTGCAGAAAATCCCTGTATAAATCGGCGATAATAGCCAGCAAGCCCCAGAAAACTTCTAATTTCAGTCACAGTCTTAGGTCGTTCCCAGTCACTCACCGCTTCAATCTTGCTTGGATCCACTGCAACACCACTTGCAGAAATAACATGACCCAAAAATTGCACCTCAGACAACCAGAATTCACACTTAGACGGTTTAGCATACAGTTTCTTATCCTTTAACACCTGCAACACAGTCCTCAAATGGTCCACGTGCTCCTCCTTACTCTTAGAGTAGATCAAAATGTCATCAATAAAAACAATTACAAACTGGTCCAAATACGGTTTAAAAATGCGGTTCATATAGTCCATGAACACCGCCGGGGCATTAGTAAGCCCGAAAGGAATCACTTGATACTCAAAATGTCCATATCTGGATCGGAAAGCTGTTTTAGGTACATCCTCCGGTTTAATCCGAATCTGGTGATATCCGGACCGGAGATCAATCTTTGAAAATACACAGGCACCCCTCAACTGATCTAATAAATCATCAATACGCGGTAATGGGTACCGGTTCTTAATAGTCACTTTATTCAGCTGTCGGTAGTCAGTGCACAATCTCATGCTACCATCCTTTTTCTTTACAAATATCACCGGTGCTCCCCACGGAGACACACTCGGCCTAATAAAATTCTTCGCAGACAGTTCTTCAATATGTTTCTTCAATTCAGCCAACTCAAGTGGCGACATCCGATATGGAGCCAAGGAGATCGGCCCCACACCAGGCAATAAATCAATCGAGAATTCAATCTCTCTCTCAGGTGGGAATTCCGGTATCTCATCCGGAAATACATCTTCAAACTCATTAACAACTGGAATAGCAGAAATCTCTTCCTTTTTATCACCCACCAATCCGCCCAACAAAACATAACCCAGATCTCCAGCCTTCAAGGCTTTCACAGTCTGACTGACAGACAAATACAAAGACGGACAAACAGACGGCCTCTCGTGAGATAGCAACAACCTCTTCCCGCAGCAATCAATCATTGCGCAGTTCCGAGACAACCAATCCATCCCCAAAATCAAATTGACAGAGGCCAGGGGTAAGATAATTAAATCAATGGTGTAACCCCTGCCTAAATAAGTGAACTTTACATCTTCACAAATCCAAGACGACTCACTAACCTCTCCTGTAGCAGTAGTAATACGCATCGGAGGAACCATCCGTGTTACCTTTAAGTCCAACGCCTTAGCCACATAGTCCGCCACAAATGAATGTGTTGCTCCCGAATCAAACAACACAGATAAATCAACATTAGATAGAAAAATTATACCTTTAACCAAATTCGGAGCCTTTTCAGTACGTTGCGCATTAGTAGTATAAACTCGTCCCACAGTAGGAACAACAGCAATAGGAGCAGCAGTAGTAGTAGTAGCTGGCGGCAAGGCCTGCAGATTCGCAGCCTGCCCCGAAGAAGACGGACAATTTCTAGCAAAGTGGCCATTCCGACCACATTTATAACAAGCCGACGGATCAGCACCACACACACCTTTGTGGTATTTACCACACTTCCCACATTGTGGGGTAGGATATCTATTCGCAGCACCACCACCACCAGTATTTCCACCCCTTTTAAACTGACCAGGAGGCTGCCTCACATGCAACCCCCTACCTCTATTATTAAAACCTCCTCTGTTGGCATTACCAGAAGGACCAGGTGTCCTCTTAACATCTTGCTCTTTTGTAGAATCAGATTTCGGATATCTTCCATAAACAGTTTCGACCCGTTTGCACTGGGTCACCAAATCAGCAAAGTTCCTCACAGCAGTATTAGACATCCTCTTTGCAATCTTCTCACTCAGCCCTCTTTGAAATTTAGCTGACAGGAATTCCGGAGTAGGTAGAGTACCTCCATAGTTAGCAAACTTGACAAGTTCATTGAATTTTGCCACATAGGCATCCACAGTCATAACACCCTGTACCAGATTATCAAATTCACCTTGCTTAGCCTCCCGAACATCACGGGGAAAATATTCTTCATGAAAAAATCCTTCAAACATAGTCCAAGTAAGGACCTCACCCTGAATAATAAATGGGCGAGACACATTGTCCCACCACTCCTGGGCATCACCCTCCAGCATATACACAGAATACAATAACTTCTGCGGATCTTGGCATCTCATAACCTGAAAAATCTTGTCCATGCCCCTCAACCAAGCAGTGACCTCCTTTGGGTCCCTTGACCCCAGAAATGCGGGTGGCTTATGTTTCCTAAAAGATATGAGCCTACGCTCATCATCAGCATTATCAAGCACCTGCCCAGCAGCCCCAGTAGATTGGGCAACAGATGACGGATCAGGAACATAACTAGGATCCGTAGTAGTATGATGACTAGCCTCACCAGTGTGGTGACTAGCCCCACTCTCCCCCTGTTGAGGAGTAACAGATGGCGTCGGTGTAGGAGTCACCGTAGCCGTATGCGGAGGTGTATCTTCCCTCCTAGGACGACCTCTATCCGCCCTCAACTCAGCCATAAAGGCCTGCATCATATCCTGATTTGCTTTCATCAGGTTCTCAGTCATATTTCTGTTTGCAGCCGTTTCCGCCTGCAGAGCATTCAGTGCTGCAGTGATCGGATCCGGTGGCAAATGACCTGCACCCCGTGCCCCACGGCGACCTCGTGCCCTACTCATGATATCTGTACATGTAACACAAAGGAATGAGCTGATCAGACCCACACTGAGGAATCACATATACATTAATCATAAATAGTTCACAGATAGCTATGGCACACAAGATACAAACACACAACAATCAGAGTTCCCTAAACAAAACTGCTCTGATACCATAAAATGTAACAGCCCGTTGTACACCGGTATTGTTAACATTGATTATGATATTAAGCGCAGTTACAATCACAGTGATTAGGTTAATTAAATTACGGGCAAATTTTTCTTTTAACATATTCCTTTTCTTTTTCATAAATACATTTTCCGTAATCAATTAAAACCACACTATAATTGTAAATGCCATTTGCGGAATCATACACTTTCTAACATCATAGATCATTCTTTTTATTCATTTCATTTAAACTCACCATCTTACTCTCATCTTTTACCAAGTTGTAGTCCTTTACGTTGTCTACGCGTGGTTTCAAACCACGTATCATTTGGAGTTCTACCCATCAAGTTATACCCCTTTCTTTAAGTCAAGAAAAACCTGAATTTTCAAAAATTGCACTGTGGTAATCGATTACCAGTGGGTGGTAATCGATTACCACCTGTCAAAAATGAGGCAGTAGCCAAATTTTGACCTCCTCTGTTCTGGTAATCGATTACCAACTCTTGGGTAATCGATTACCTCACATGGTAATCGATTACCAAAGGCCAGTAATCGATTACCAGTGCAGACAGTAGCTAATTTTTCGTCCCCTGTTGCATGGTAATCGATTACCATGCTTGGGTAATCGATTACTATGCAGCAAAATGACAGATTACAGCTGTTTTGAGCCCCAAAAAGGGTGTGTAATCCATCCCTAACCCCTTGGTACTCCACATAACACATAATCATGTCCTAATGTTGGCTCTAGGCCCTTCCATCATGCATTTTCCTTAAGTTTAACATCAATTACATCATTCTCAAATAATGGCCATTTACATGCAATATGGACCATTTTTACAACATAACTCATCAAGACTTCAAGGCTATGAATGTGGCAATGGACAAGTCCCATGCTCACTCAAAATATACAGTTATCCAAGCCATGAATAATAAAACATAACAAGACTTAGCATATGACCATGAACACTAACAAAAGCATGGAAAATGACATCATGCAATATGTTCATGACCTAAGTCTCAAAATACTAATGGTATGCTATGTGCACTCCATAAACTCCTCCAAAAAGCCATGCAATCCAATGCACCGCATGCCCATCCAACGTCCACTATACGGGCTTCTTGCCCGAAGCTCCTCCCGGCTCATAGTGACCTGAAATGTGGTCCCCCAAACACGGGGTGAGATATACGGATATATCTCAGTAAACCAATGGAGCTAGAGGCTCTCTCCACTCCATGGCTCACTAAAATGTATCAAAATGACATAATATGCTATGCAAGTAAAACAATATCACCAAACACCTGGAGACACCCAAGAACATCCACTCATGGATTCATGTTCAAGGACTCCATCATATAACTCCCGAGACAGTCCTGGCGCCTCTCCCATGGTTGAGACGACTCCATGGCAATACCCAACCGGAACTCCTCATGAGCCCTATCCGGCGGACGTCCCCCGCTTGGATCATCCTGATGTCGCTCCCAGAGTCAACACCATGGCATCTCCAACTGGCATTCTCCCGTAGGACGAATCCAGCGGATGTCCAAACCAAACACACGTCAACTGGCCAGTGACCAAACAATTTTTCACAAAACACAAGTAATATGCATACAAGCACACAAACACACCATGTCATAAACACATAATCCAACCACAACCTTCCTCTAGGTGTGGTGGAGCTCACTAGGGATTAAACCCAAGTTCCAAGAGTTTACCTTAACACGAGCAACACCGTTCCAAACGTATGCTCCAATTCAACTTTTCTCAAATCCAACCGTGTGAGGCACCCTACAACAATCATTAAATCCAATTTACTCAAAAACTCATTTTTCATCAAAATTCCTCAAATTTTGCCTAAGTTACAAATCCATATTTTTCACCAAAAATTAACATAGCATTTCTAGCTTACAAACATGATTCTAAGGCCTTTTCATCTAATAGCATTTTTGCATTTGGGCTCTCTATCATCACACATCTAAAATCAAAGCTTTGAACACATATTCATAGATCTATGGAATCAACTATAAAGAGACCACAAATATACTTACAATGAGTAGTATGATCACCACCAAGGCTTCACTAAACCATTTGAAGCTCAAAACTCCAAGAAATCTCCAAGAACACTAATGGGTCGAATCTGAGTTTGCCAAAAACGTGGCCAAAGAGGTGGATTCAAGGCTTCTAGATGCTACCAATGGCTTTGGAAGGTTGTTTACGATAGATTTCAACACCAAAACCAAGCGATTCGGTGGAGAAACGAAGAAATGGCAAGAAAATGGAGAATGGAGGTTTTTGCTCTCTTTTCCTCTCTGTATGTGCGCACGGGAGAATGGAGAAGAAAGAAGGAAAAGAAGAAGAAAAGGGAGGTGGGGCCAAGTGACTTCGGTCACACGGGTCCCACACGCGATCTAACTTTAACTCCAATAAAATTTCCGATCACAAATCCTTAATCTAAATATTTTTCCAGTCCATAACATATTTTTCTTTCTCCAAAATAATGATAAAAATTTCACACCTATCGGTACACTCACACTCAGTATTTTAACACTTAAAAATCACTATTCATCGATTTTTCTCAAATTTGCCTATTTACTCAATTTTTCGCCCTGATTCCATTTCCAACCTTACTTTTGTCATTTGAAATCTCTAACTCAATATTTAAGCCTCTTAACACACGGTTGGCAAATTACCATTTTGCCCTTTTTGCCCTTTTGGCCATAATACTTGGATTTTTCACTAATCCATCAACTTTCATTTCTCAATATATCATTAAAATAAACATTTAAATATTTGAGGTGTTATACTGTAAATTTTTTATAGGTGGCAAGAATTAATGGGCTTCTCGAATTAAAATTTAAACTTTCAACGTGAAATGGGTTGGAAAAGTTAAAATAATTAAAAGATGTTTTGAAATTTTCTATGTATTCATTGAATGTATTAAAAATAGTTGTAGTGCTGATACGAGTTGTTTTGGAAACTTAACCATCTTACTATATAGAAAGTAGAACCAAATTTTGGAAAGTTAGCTGAGGTGTCGCATTCTCCTTAAATCTCAGCTTTTTGTTCACACTAGAGGATGTCTTGAAAACTTACTTCTTTGGGAAATATTTTTTTACGGTAAATAATTTTTTTTGAAACAAAAGTAAATAGTCTGTACAATTATTTTTTATAGGTGGCAGACAGATGTATTAATGGGCTTCTCGATTCTGGATTCAAAATTTAAACTTTAAACGTGAAATGGGTTGGAAAAGTTAAAATAATTAAAAGATGTTTTGAAATTTTCTATGTATTCATTGAATGTATTAAAAATAGTTGTAGTGCTGATACGGGTTGTTTTGGAAACTTAACCATCTTACAATATAGAAAGTAGAACCAAATTTTGGAAAGTTAGCTGAGGTGTCGCATTCTCCTTAAATCTCAGCTTTTTGTTCACACTAAAGGATGTCTTGAAAACTTACTTCTTTGGGAAATATTTTTTTACGGTAAATAATTTTTTTTGAAACAAAAGTAAATAGTCCAATTATTTTTTATAGGTATAATTGTAACATTGTACACCGGTATTGTTAACATTGATTATGATATTAAGCGCAGTTACAATCACAGTGATTAGGTTAATTAAATTACGGGCAAATTTTTCTTTTAACATATTCCTTTTCTTTTTCATAAATACATTTTCCGTAATCAATTAAAACCATACTATAATTGTAAATGCCATTTGCGGAATCATACACTTTCTAACATCATAAATCATTCTTTTTATTCATTTCATTTAAACTCACCACCTTACTCTCATCTTTTACCAAGTTGTAGTCCTTTACGTTGTCTACGCGTGGTTTCAAACCACGTATCATTTGGAGTTCTACCCATCAAGTTATGCCCCTTTCTTTAAGTCAAGAAAAACCTGAATTTTCAAAAATTGCACTGTGGTAATCGATTACCAGTGGGTGGTAATCGATTACCACCTGTCAAAAATGAGGCAGTAGCCAAATTTTGACCTCCTCTGTTCTGGTAATCGATTACCAACCTTGGGTAATCGATTACCTCACATGGTAATCGATTACCAAGCCTCAGTAATCGATTACCAGTGAAGACAGTAGCCAATTTTCGTCCCCTGTTGCATGGTAATCGATTACCATGCTTGGGTAATCGATTACTATGCAGCAAAATGACAGATTACAGCTGTTTTGAGCCCCAAAAAGGGTGTGTAATCCATCCCTAACCCCTTGGTACTCCACATAACACATAATCATGTCCTAATGTTGGCTCTAGGCCCTTCCATCATGCATTTTCCTTAAGTTTAACATCAATTACATCATTCTCAAATAATGGCCATTTACATGTACATATGGACCATTTTTACATCATTACACATCAAGACTTCAAGGCTATGAATGTGGCAATGGACAAGTCCCATGCTCACTCAAAATATACAGTTATCCAAGCCATGAATAATAAAACATAACAAGACTTAGCATATGACCATGAACACTAACAAAAGCATGGAAAATGACATCATGCAATATGTTCATGACCTAAGTCTCAAAATACTAATGGTATGCTATGTGCACTCCATAAACTCCTCCAAAAAGCCATGCAATCCAATGCACCGCATGCCAATCCAACGTCCACTATACGGGCTTCTTGCCCGAAGCTCCTCCCGGCTCATAGTGACCTGAAATGTGGTCCCCCAAACACGGGGTGAGATATACGGATATATCTCAGTAAACCAATGGAGCTAGAGGCTCTCTCCACTCCATGGCTCACTAAAATGTATCAAAATGACATAATATGGCATGCAAGTAAAACAATATCACCATCCTCCTGGAGACACCCAAGAACATCCACTCATGGATTCATGTTCAAGGACTCCATCATATAACTCCCTGGACAGTCCTGGCGCCTCTCCCATGGTTGAGACGACTCCATGGCAATACCCAACCGGAACTCCTCATGAGCCCTATCCGGCGGACGTCCCACGTTTGGATCATCCTGGCGCCGCTCCCAGAGTCGACTCCACGGCAATACCCGACTGGCATTCTCACAAGGATGAATCCAGCGGATGACCAAACTCCACTTGTCAACTGATCAGTGACCACACAATTTCACACAATACAAGCAATATGCATACAAGCATACAAACACATCATGTCATAACTACATCGTCCAACCACAACCTTCCTCTAGGTGTGGTGGAGCTCACTAGGGATTAAACCCAAGTTCCAAGAGTTTACCTTAACACGAGCAACACCGTTCCAAACGTATGCTCCAATTCAACTTTTCTCAAATCCAACCGTGTGAGGCACCCTACAACAATCATCAAATCCAATTTACTCAAAAACTCATTTTTCATCAAAATTCCTCAATTTTGCCTAAGTTACAAATCCATATTTTTCACCAAAAATTAACATAGCATTTCTAGCTTACAAACATGATTCTAAGGCCTTTTCATCTAATAGCATTTTTGCATTTGGGCTCTCTATCATCACACATCTAAAATCAAAGGTTTGAACACATATTCATAGATCTATGGAATCAACTATCAAAAGACCACAAATATACTTACAATGAGTAGTATGATCACCACCAAGGCTTCACTAAACCATTTGAAGCTCAAAACTCCAAGAAATCTTCAAGAACACTAATGGGTCGATTCTGAGTTTGCCAAAAACGTGGCCAAAGAGGTGGATTCAAGGCTTCTAGATGCTACCAATGGCTTTGGAAGGTTGTTTACGATAGATTTCAACACCAAAATCAAGCGATTCGGTGGAGAAACGAAGAAATGGGAAGAAATGGTGAAAATGGAGAAAATGGCTTCTTTTGCCCCTGTTGGTGCGCACGGGAGTGAGAGGAAAGAAGAAGGAAAAGAAGAAGAAAAGGGAGGTGGCCCAAGTGACTTCGGTCACACGGGTCCCACACGCGATCTAACTTTAACTCCGATAAAATTTCCGATCACAAATCCTTAATCTAAATATTTTTCCAGTCCATAACATATTTTTCTTTCTCCAAAATAATGATAAAAATTTCACACCTATCGGTACACTCACACTCATTATTTTAACACTTAAAAATCACTATTCATCGATTTTTCTCAAATTTGCCTATTTACTCAATTTTTCGCCCTGATTCCATTTCCAACCTTACTTTTGTCATTTGAAATCTCTAACTCAATATTTAAGCCTCTTAACACACGGTTGGCAAATTACCATTTTGCCCTTTTTGCCCTTTTTGGCCATAATACTTGGATTTTCACTAATCCATCAACTTTCATTTCACAATATAACATTAAAATAAACATTTAAATATTTGAGGTGTTATATTCACCCCACCTTTTTGAAATTTTGTCCGCAAAATTAAATCATACCTGCTCACTAACTCAGGATACAGCCGGAGAATCTCGTCCTCCCGCTCCCAAGTAGCCTCCTCAGGTGTGCGGCCTTCCCACTGAATCTTCAGCATGGGAATCACTTTACTTCTTAGTCTCTTTTCACTGCGGTCCAATACTGCAATAGGACCGATGGGAGTCTTCAAGTTCTCCCTGATTTCAATATTATCCGGCATCACAATATGTGACTCATCCGGAACATAACGTCGCAACTGCGACACATGAAAAACATCATGTAAATTAGATAACTGCGGGGGTAAGGCAAGCTGATAGGCCACCAATCCTACTCTTTTCATAATCTGATATGGCCCAATGAATCGTGGACTCAGCTTCCTCACACCCAACGCACGGCCAACACCTGTGACCGGCGACAAACGTACAAATACATGGTCACCTTCCTCAAATTCCAGCGGTCTATGCTTATTGTCATAGTAGCTTTTCTGCCGATTCTGTGCCTGTTTCAATTTTTCTCTGATCATTTCAATTTGCACTGTCGTTTCCTGCACAAAATCCGGACCAAATCTTTCTTTATCGCCTACCTCAGTCCAACAAGTGGGCGTACGACACCTCCTGCCATACAAAACCTCATATGGTGCCATACCCAGACTGGAATGAAAACTGTTATTATAAGAAAATTCCACCAGTGGTAAGTACTTATCCCAAGCATTACCCTGTTCCAGTGTGCATGCTCTCAGCATATCCTCAAGTGTCTGTATGGTCCTCTCAGTCTGACCATCAGTCTGCGGGTGATAAGCAGTGCTCAGTCGAAGCTGAGTGCCAAAAGCCTGCTGCAAAGCTCCCCAAAATCGTGAAGTAAACTTCGGGTCCCGATCACTCACAATGCTAATCGGTATCCCATGGAGTCTAACAATCTCCTTCACATAAAGTGTAGCCAACTTTTCTGTGGTGTAATCCACTCGTACTGGTAGAAAATGTGCAGACTTCGTAAGTCGGTCCACAATAACCCAAATTGAATCATAACCAGCTTGAGTTCTCGGCAATCCCACAACAAAATCCATTGAAATACTTTCCCATTTCCATTCAGGTATATCCAGCGGCTGAAGTAATCCAGCAGGTTTCTGATGCTCTATTTTCACTTTCTGACAAACACCAAGCACTTAGACACGTACTCGGCAACATCCCTTTTCATACCAGGCCACCAGAACTTAACTTTCAAATCTTGGTACATCTTTGTGGCACCTGGGTGGATAGCATATTGACCCTTATGGGCCTCAGTCATAACTTCCTCTGCAAGTTCCTTGGGCACAACAATCCTGCCCTGATATAACAAAAGTCCTTGTTCATTAACAGATATGCCACTCTGGCCTTTCAAATACTTTATACTTTCATTGCGAATCTGAGTCTCTTTAATCTTCTCGTGCAGCTCGTTCTCAATCCGAGTCAACTCCATATCACACATTCTTCCTGCAAAGAAATCCGTTATTTTCATATCACGGAATTGCTCAATCACTTCATTGTCCCACATCATCATATGAGATAAGTTAACAGACTTCCTACTCAATGCATCTGCCACAACATTGGCCTTTCCCGGGTGGTATTTCAGCTCAAAGTCATAATCTTTTAAAAATTCAACCCATCTACGCTGCCTCATATTCAGCTCCTTCTGATCAAATAAATATTTCAAGCTTTTATGGTCGCTGAACACAGCAAACTTCATCCCATACAGAAAATGCCTCCAAATTTTCAAGGCAAACACAATAGCAGCCAATTCTAAGTCATGCGTCGGATAATTTTCTTCATGCGGCCTCAACTGCCTAGACGCATATGCAATAACTTTTCCTTCCTGCATCAGCACGCTCCCTAAACCTTTCTTAGAAGCGTCACAATATAATACAAACTCACCCTCCGGATCAGGTAGAGTCAACACCGGAGCAGTAGTCAATTTCTCTTTTAGTAGCAGAAAACAGTCCTCACATTCCTGGGTCCACACAAAAGGAGTATCCTTCCGTGTCAATCGGGTCAACGGTAGAACCATTGCAGAAAACCCCTGTATAAATCGGCGATAATAGCCAGCAAGCCCCAGAAAACTTCTAATCTCAGTCACAGTCTTAGGTCTTTCCCAGTCACTCACCGCTTCAATCTTGCTTGGATCCACTGCAACACCACTTGCAGAAATAACATGACCCAAAAATTGCACCTCAGACAACCAGAATTCACACTTAGACGGTTTAGCATATAACTTTTTATCCTTCAACACCTGCAACACAGTCCTCAAATGGTCCACGTGCTCCTCCTTACTCTTAGAATAGATCAGAATGTCATCAATAAACACAATTACAAACTGGTCCAAATACGGTTTAAAAATGCGGTTCATATAGTCCATGAACACCGCCGGGGCATTAGTAAGCCCAAAAGGAATCACTTGATATTCAAAATGTCCATATCTGGATCGGAAAGCTGTTTTAGGTACATCCTCCGGTTTAATCCGAATCTGGTGATATCCGGACCGGAGATCAATCTTTGAAAATACACAGGCACCCCTCAACTGATCTAACAAATCATCAATACGCGGTAATGGGTACCGGTTCTTAATAGTCACTTTATTCAGCTGTCGGTAGTCAGTGCACAATCTCATGCTACCATCCTTTTTCTTTACAAATATAACCGGTGCTCCCCACGGAGACACACTCGGCCTAATAAAATTCTTCGCAGACAGTTCTTCAATATGTTTCTTCAATTCAGCCAACTCAAGTGGCGACATCCGATATGGAGCCAAGGAGATCGGCCCCACACCAGGCAATAAATCAATCGAGAATTCAATCTCTCTCTCAGGTGGGAATTCCGGTATCTCATCCGGAAATACATCCTCAAACTCATTAACAACTGGAATAGCAGAAATCTCCTCCTTTTTATCACCTACCAATCCGCCCAACAAGACATAACCCAAATCTCCAGCCTTCAAGGCTTTCACAGTTTGACTTACAGACAAATACAGAGACGGACAAACAGACGGCCTCTCGTGAGATAGCAACAACCTCTTCCCGCAACAATCAATCATTGCGCAGTTCCGAGACAACCAATCCATCCCCAAAATTAAATTGACAGAGGCCAGGGGTAAGATAATTAAATCAATGGTGTAACCCCTGCCTAAATAAGTGAACTTTACATCTTCACAAATCCAGGACGACTCACTAACCTCGCCTGTAGCAGTAGTAATACGCATCGGAGGAACCATCCGTGTTACCTTTAAGTCCAACGCCTTAGCCACATAGTCCGCCACAAATGAATGTGTAGCTCCCGAATCAAACAATACAGATAAATCAACATTAGATAGAAAAATTATACCTTTAACCAAATTCGGAGCCTTTTCAGTACGCTGCGCATTAGTAGTATAAACTCGTCCCACAGTAGGAACAACAGCAATAGGAGCAGCAGTAGTAGTAGTAGCTGGCGGCAAGGCCTGCAGATTCGCAGCCTGCCCCGAAGAAGATGTACAATTTCTAGCAAAGTGGCCACTCTGACCACATCTAAAACAATTCGACGTACCAGCACCACATACACCTCTGTGGTATTTCCCACACTTCCCACATTGTGGGGTAAAATATCTGTTCGAAGCACCACCACCACCATTATTTCCACCCCTTTTGAACTGACCAGGAGGCTGCCTCACATGCAACCCCCTACCTCTATTATTAAAACCTCCTCTGTTGGTATTACCAGAAGGACCAGGTGTCCTCTTAACATCTTGCTCTTTTGTAGAATCGGATTTTGGATACCTCCCATAAACAGTCTCGACCCTTTTACATTGGGTCACCAAATCAGCAAAGTTTCTCACTGCGGTATTTGACATCCTCTTAGCAATCTTCTCATTCAGCCCTCTTTGAAATTTAGCTGACAAGAATTCCGGAGTAGGTAGAGTACCTCCATAATTAGCAAACTTGACAAGTTCATTAAATCTCGCCACATAGGCATCAACAGTCATCACTCCCTGTACCAGATTATCAAATTCACCTTGCTTAGCCTCCCGAACATCGCGGGGAAAATATTCTTCATGGAATAATCCTTCAAACATAGTCCAAGTAAGGACCTCACCCTGAATAATAAATGGGCGAGACACATTGTCCCACCACTCCTGGGCATCACCCTCCAGCATATACACAGAATACAATAACTTCTGCGGATCTTGGCATCTCATAACCTGAAAAATCTTGTCCATGCCCCTCAACCAAGCAGTGACCTCCTTTGGGTCCCTTGACCCCAGAAATGCGGGTGGCTTATGTTTCCTAAAAGATATGAGCCTACGCTCATCATCAGCATTATCAAGCACCTGCCCAGCAGCCCCAGTAGATTGGGCAACAGATGACGGATCAGGAACATAACTAGGATCCGTAGTAGTATGATGACTAGCCTCACCAGTGTGGTGACTAGCCCCACTCTCCCCCTGTTGAGGAGTAACAGATGGCGTCGGTGTAGGAGTCACCGTAGCCGTATGCGGAGGTGTATCTTCCCTCCTAGGACGACCTCTATCCGCCCTCAACTCAGCCATAAAGGCCTGCATCATATCCTGATTTGCTTTCATCAGGTTCTCAGTCATATTTCTGTTTGCAGCCGTTTCCGCCTGCAGAGCATTCAGTGCTGCAGTGATCGGATCCGGTGGCAAATGACCTGCACCCCGTGCCCCACGGCGACCTCGTGCCCTACTCATGATATCTGTACATGTAACACAAAGGAATGAGCTGATCAGACCCACACTGAGGAATCACATATACATTAATCATAAATAGTTCACAGATAGCTATGGCACACAAGATACAACACACAACAATCAGAGTTCCCTAAACAAAACTGCTCTGATACCATAAAATGTAACAGCCCGTTGTACACCGGTATTGTTAACATTGATTATGATATTAAGCGCAGTTACAATCACAGTGATTAGGTTAATTAAATTACGGGCAAATTTTTCTTTTAACATATTCCTTTTCTTTTTCATAAATACATTTTCCGTAATCAATTAAAACCATACTATAATTGTAAATGCCATTTGCGGAATCATACACTTTCTAACATCATAAATCATTCTTTTTATTCATTTCATTTAAACTCACCATCTTACTCTCATCTTTTACCAAGTTGTAGTCCTTTACGTTGTCTACGCGTGGTTTCAAACCACGTATCATTTGGAGTTCTACCCATCAAGTTATGCCCCTTTCTTTAAGTCAAGAAAAACCTGAATTTTCAAAAATTGCACTGTGGTAATCGATTACCAGTGGGTGGTAATCGATTACCACCTGTCAAAAATGAGGCAGTAGCCAAATTTTGACCTCCTCTGTTCTGGTAATCGATTACCAACCTTGGGTAATCGATTACCTCACATGGTAATCGATTACCAAGCCTCAGTAATCGATTACCAGTGAAGACAGTAGCCAATTTTCGTCCCCTGTTGCATGGTAATCGATTACCATGCTTGGGTAATCGATTACTATGCAGCAAAATGACAGATTACAGCTGTTTTGAGCCCCAAAAAGGGTGTGTAATCCATCCCTAACCCCTTGATACTCCACATAACACATAATCATGTCCTAATGTTGGCTCTAGGCCCTTCCATCATGCATTTTCCTTAAGTTTAACATCAATTACATCATTCTCAAATAATGGCCATTTACATGTACATATGGACCATTTTTACATCATTACACATCAAGACTTTCAAGGCTATGAATGTGGCAATGGACAAGTCCCATGCTCACTCAACATATACAGTTATCCAAGCCATGAATAATAAAACATAACAAGACTTAGCATATGACCATGAACACTAACAAAAGCATGGAAATGACATCATGCAATATGTTCATGACCTAAGTCTCAAAATACTAATGGTATGCTATGTGCACTCCATAAACTCCTCCAAAAAGCCATGCAATCCAAATGCACCGCATGCCAATCCAACGTCCACTACACGGGCTTCTTGCCCGAAGCTCCTCCCGGCTCATAGTGACCTGAAATGTGGTCCCCCAAACACGGGGTGAGATATACGGATATATCTCAGTAAACCAATGGAGCTAGAGGCTCTCTCCACTCCATGGCTCACTAAAATGTATCAAAATGACATAATATGGCATGCAAGTAAAACAATATCACCATCCTCCTGGAGACACCCAAGAACATCCACTCATGGATTCATGTTCAAGGACTCCATCATATAACTCCCTGGACAGTCCTGGCGCCTCTCCCATGGTTGAGACGACTCCATGGCAATACCCAACCGGAACTCCTCATGAGCCCTATCCGGCGGACGTCCCACGTTTGGATCATCCTGGCGCCGCTCCCAGAGTCGACTCCACGGCAATACCCGACTGGCATTCTCACAAGGATGAATCCAGCGGATGACCAAACTCCACTTGTCAACTGATCAGTGACCACACAATTTCACACAATACAAGCAATATGCATACAAGCATACAAACACATCATGTCATAACTACATCGTCCAACCACAACCTTCCTCTAGGTGTGGTGGAGCTCACTAGGGATTAAACCCAAGTTCCAAGAGTTTACCTTAACACGAGCAACACCGTTCCAAACGTATGCTCCAAATCAACTTTTCTCAAATCCAACCGTGTGAGGCACCCTACAACAATCATCAAATCCAATTTACTCAAAAACTCATTTTTCATCAAAATTCCTCAAATTTTGCCTAAGTTACAAATCCATATTTTTCACCAAAAATTAACATAGCATTTCTAGCTTACAAACATGATTCTAAGGCCTTTTCATCTAATAGCATTTTTGCATTTGGGCTCTCTATCATCACACATCTAAAATCAAAGGTTTGAACACATATTCATAGATCTATGGAATCAACTATCAAAAGACCACAAATATACTTACAATGGGTAGTATGATCACCACCAAGGCTTCACTAAACCATTTGAAGCTCAAAACTCCAAGAAATCTTCAAGAACACTAATGGGTCGATCTGAGTTTGCCAAAAACGTGGCCAAAGAGGTGGATTCAAGGCTTCTAGATGCTACCAATGGCTTTGGAAGGTTGTTTACGATAGATTTCAACACCAAAATCAAGCGATTCGGTGGAGAAACGAAGAAATGGGAAGAAATGGTGAAAATGGAGAAAATGGCTTCTTTTGCCCCTGTTGGTGCGCACGGGAGTGAGAGGAAAGAAGAAGGAAAAGAAGAAGAAAAGGGAGGTGGCCCAAGTGACTTCGGTCACACGGGTCCCACACGCGATCTAACTTTACCTCCGATAAAATTTCCAATCATAATTCCTTAATCTACGTATTTTTCCAGTCCATAACATATTTTTCTTTCTCCAAAATAATGATAAAAATTTCACACCTATCGGTACACTCACACTCATTATTTTAACACTTAAAAATCACTATTCATCGATTTTTCTCAAATTTGCCTATTTACTCAATTTTTCGCCCTGATTCCATTTCCAACCTTACTTTTGTCATTTGAAATCTCTAACTCAATATTTAAGCCTCTTAACACACGGTTGGCAAATTACCATTTTGCCCTTTTTGCCCTTTTTGGCCATAATCCTTGGATTTTCACTAATCCATCCACTTTCATTTCACAAAATACATTAAAATACACATTTAAATATTTGAGGTGTTATACTTCTCGATTCTGGATTCAAAATTTAAACTTTCAATGTGAAATGGGTTGGAAAAGTTAAAATAATTAAAAGATGTTTTGAAATTTTCTATGTATTCATTGAATGTATTAAAAATAGTTGTAGTGCTGATACGGGTTGTTTTGGAAACTTAACCATCTTACTATATAGAAAGTAGAACCAAATTTTGGAAAGTTAGCTGAGGTGTCGCATTCTCCTTAAATCTCAGCTTTTTGTTCACACTAGAGGATGTCTTGAAAACTTACTTCTTTGGGAAATATTTTTTTACGGTAAATAATTTTTTTTGAAACAAAAGTAAATAGTCTGTACAATTATTTTTTATAGGTGGCAGACAGATGTATTAATGGGCTTATCGATTCTGGATTCAAAATTTAAACTTTCAACGTGAAATGGGTTGGAAAAGTTAAAATAATTAAAAGATGTTTTGAAATTTTCTATGTATTCATTGAATGTATTAAAAATAGTTGTAGTGCTGATACGGGTTGTTTTGGAAACTTAACCATCTTACTATATAGAAAGTAGAACCAAATTTTGGAAAGTTAGCTGAGGTGTCGCATTCTCCTTAAATCTCAGCTTTTTGTTCACACTAGAGGATGTCTTGAAAACTTACTTCTTTGGGAAATATTTTTTTACGGTAAATAATTTTTTTTGAAACAAAAGTAAATAGTCTGTACAATTATTTTTTATAGGTGGCAGACAGATGTATTAATGGGCTTCTCGATTCTGGATTCAAAATTTAAACTTTCAACGTGAAATGGGTTGGAAAAGTTAAAATAATTAAAAGATGTTTTGAAATTTTCTATGTATTCATTGAATGTATTAAAAATAGTTGTAGTGCTGATACGGGTTGTTTTGGAAACTTAACCATCTTACTATATAGAAAGTAGAACCAAATTTTGGAAAGTTAGCTGAGGTGTCGCATTCTCCTTAAATCTCAGCTTTTTGTTCACACTAGAGGATGTCTTGAAAACTTACTTCTTTGGGAAATATTTTTTTACGGTAAATAATTTTTTTTGAAACAAAAGTAAATAGTCTGTACAATTATTTTTTATAGGTGGCAGACAGATGTATTAATGGGCTTCTCGATTCTGGATTCAAAATTTAAACTTTCAACGTGAAATGGGTTGGAAAAGTTAAAATAATTAAAAGATGTTTTGAAATTTTCTATGTATTCATTGAATGTATTAAAAATAGTTGTAGTGCTGATGAGAATAAACTTTTTCCGATTATTACGCGAACGATAAAAGTATAAAAAGCGTAATAATAAAAAGCTGTGATCGTAACTGAAACACTAGCGGAAGACTTTCTTAATTATTTATACACTTTATTCTATCACATACAAGATACTAAGGGGTTCCCATAAACCCACTTAGCCAATTCCTCACTTTTTACGTTTTTACCACTTAACCGGATTTGCCAATTTGTTTTTCTACGAACCCAAAATAAAAATCCAAACTTAAACTCCAGGTTATCTTTTTTCCTTGTTCACTTACCTTTCTAACAAGCTATCACACACTCGATTCCGAGCTCGTGAGCTCCGGTTATCGCCGTTTGAAGATGGACAAACAACATTGCCTACCAACTCCAAAACAGCCTAAAACGTCCAAACTTCACGGAATAAACTGCACCTAACCACAAGGACACTGCCTCTCAAATTTTTATACCATAAACTAGACACCTCAAACTTCGATTTGATATATCGTATGCTTAATTTGGCCAAGTAACGAAGCGGGAATTAATTTCTCAAAACCACCTCAAATCTGCCAGCTAAAACCGGACAGAACAGGGCAGTGTGTGACAACAGCCCCCATGGGCTGCGCACACCACCAATGAACCTAAGCTTTTGACACAACGTAGGGGACATCTTAAGCTCCAAAATGGCGTATGGCACGTCCTAATCGGACCACTATGGAGAGAGATACGCTCCTCCAAAGTTCACCCAAAAACTGCCAATTCTACAGAAAATTCGCCAGAGTTTCCTTTGTATTTCCAAGAATCCCCAAATTTTCATAACCTGTTTAACACCACTATTACACCTGAAATCCAGCAAAATCCAATGGGTGGCACACACAAGGTCCAACAACGCCTTGGGGCACTTACAACCCAATCCAATATACACTTAAAACATAAACAGTTTACTTTCAATTTCATGCATAAAACATAATACAGATAATCATAAACCTATAATAGGCCTAAAGCCCTTCCATCATATTACATACATCCATGGTACATTTACAACACTGGATTACATTTACACTTACAACTTAAACTTTAAACTACAAATATTTACATATTACATTTCACTTGCCAAATAAATCCATAAACTAAAATGACATGATATCTAAACTATACACCACTGCTCCACTCGTCATCATGCGGGCTTCTTGCCCGCTGCTCCATATCCACTGGTACATCCTGAAATAATGCCCCGAGACGGGGTGAGATATACGGATATATCTCAGTAACCAAGAGGTTCTGGAGAAAACTCCGCCCAATGGTTCACTTCGATGTATATAAATAACATAAAACAACATCACTGTTATAAAACGGGATAAAGCAAGGGATTTAGAGAAAGGGGGAAATATCAGAAACAACTACGACATGCGGGATGGTAGCTACCAATACCACGCCATGTCCTCGGCTATACGCCTATGGGTACTACCCCTGGCGTGTTCAGAGAACAACCCACCAAGGTACCCCTTCCAACCATATACACCCGAGACAAACCTAGTGTGCTCCTATCCGGATAACACACCACGACCCTGGGTCAACTGGAACTCCCTCTCGGAGACCTATCCAGTGGCAGTCCGGAAACACTTGCCCGAAGGCTAAAAATATCTACTGGCCAGAGATTTGGTACATAAGTACCCACTGTGATAATGCACATGCATGCTCATGCTGTTCTACACTACTCATACACACTTCCTACCATTGCCATCAACTAGCAAGGTGGAACACAAAAGGGGAACAAGCCCCAGTACCAAGAGGTTACCTTTCTTTTTCCTTTCACTTAGCTCCGCAGAACTCCACTTACAGCTTGATTCTCCGGGAACGCCTCTATCCCCTTGATCCAGGACCAAGGGCAATCCACTGTTTCACTATTCCAAGTCTATGTCCACGTACGGCAACCTGTACAACCATGCACAGCTGTCAGTTTCAGTCACAATACGTCAAAACGCAAAAACGTCAAATTCCTCTTCTCTCCCTCTAAGGTTCGGCCATCATAGGGTTATTTTAGGTTTTATTTTTCTAAATTTTCTTTCTCATTTTATTTCACTTACTTAGGTTACCCAAAGGCTAGTTCAATCGCCGTTTTACGGTTTTACGACTTTTTCGCAACGTTTTGCGAATTATTACACTTTAGGCACATTTTGCCACTTTCAACACTTATCATTTTTACATTGATTCTTCCACATGCCAATCACCACACAACCCATCTAATGACTTTTCCACCACACAACACAACACCAAAGTGTTCTAAAACATCCATTTGCTCAATTGTACATAAATGGCCTAATCTTGGTTAGTCCAAACCAAGGATTTCCACTCAATTCCTATGGCCCACAACTCACATAATCACTTCCTAACATCATATAATCACACTACAATTCACTATACCACACATTAACACAAAACTCAAAAATTCCATTTCATGCATCAATTTTTTTCTAAGTTAAAAATCCATTTTTTTCGCTTAAAATTTTCATTGCATTTCTAGCATTAATACATCATTCTAAGACATTATCATCTAATAGACATTTTCCATTTGAGCTCTCTAACATCACAAATCAAACAAGCCCTCTTTAGGGTGCATAAACAATTTCGAAAATAAATCTTCAAATCAATCCATGAGAGGTGTTGAAACTTACCCACAATTACGTCACAAGACTCCTCCTAGAACTCCACAAGCAATGGCTCAAGAAATCAACCCCAAAATCACAAAATTCCCAAAAATTTCGTGGCTGTATATGCCTTTTTTCTCACAATAGAGAGGGTTTTGAGGGAAACTAATCGGTGGGTTGTGTTCGGATGATGATTTCCATCGAATTTCAAGACAAGAATCATCCGATTCGGTTAAGAATTGACGAAGTTATGAAGAAATCAATCAAAGCCACAAAAAAAACGAAAATGGAAGGGGGAGGGGCTGTTCCACGGGGAAGAAGAGAGGGAGGAGAGAGAAAGTGAGGGAAAAAGGGTGAGTTTAGCTCACTTATGCCACCGGCGGGTCCCACACGCGTTTTAACTTTAATTCATCACCTAATTCCGCTCACAAATTCATAATCTACATATTTTTCTGGTTCATGACATATTTTTATTTCCTCAAAATACTCATAAAAATTTCACTCTTATCGGTACAATTATACCGCAGTATTTTTACACCGGGAAAATCACTATTCATCAAAATTTTCAAAACTTGCCTATCCACTCAATTTTTCATCCTGAATCCATATCCAGGGTTATTTTTATCATCTGAGACCTCCTGCTCAATTTTTTACCTTCCTAGGGTTGTGTGTTGGCTAATTACCATTTTGCCCTTTCTTTGTATTTTGGCCTAATCTTTGGGATTTTCACTAATCCTTCACTTAATTTCTCACTTAACACTTTAATTACTTATTTTAGAATTGTGAGGTGTTATAATCACCCCACCTTTTAGAATTTTGTCCGCAAAATTACATCTTAACGGTCCCGTAACACGGGGTGTAATCGAAAATCTCATTTCTGCGGTATCCATGATTACTGAGTCCTTCACAAACTTGATAGCTTCGGGTATCTGACCCCTTAACTCATTATATCTTTCACTGTTTCATTAAACCACTGTTGCTTTTTCACTCACTGTAGTTCGTCATATACTCATTTTACACTTGTCATTTATGGTGCTACGACCTTCAATTCGCAATACTTTAAGCTCTTCACAGCTTACGTTTACACTTTCACCAATTCATCGGTAGTAGACGACCACATTACAATTTGTTTGTCTCACTTCATCTCATTCTCATCTTCATCTGCCTTTCTGACCCAATGTCGTTCCCAAAAATCTCTAGTTGTTTCCATAATAGACTCTAACTGTTTTCATGTATCTTCACACTTTCTTTAGTACTTAACTCTTTTCGCTGTCCTCACTATTTCAACCGTACTCAGACATACTAGTCCTTCCATTACTGTTACTGCTCTTACGATTTAGTTGTTTTTCTTAGCTTTCACCGAAGCCCATCCTTTCTAGTTTCTAGGGCACTTTGTCGTTTCTTATGATTTTGACTCACATTAAATTCTACACTCATATACTTTATTTTTCCTTGTCACGTGTCTTTACCTCTTCTTAGGTACTCATAACCATATCTTTCTCTTCACGATACGAAATTTACAATCCTCACCATAGTTTATCTCTTCGATTAACCTTTAAAGGTCTTTTAACCACAATACACTCCTGAATTTTTCTATCTACTAATCATATATTCATAATTTACTCTCACTGTTACTCTTTTCATTAACTGAACCATCTCAACTTTTTCAACTCAATCAGTTCAATTCTATACTCAGACCTCTCACAGTCTAAACACAACACTCATCGATGACCTCCATATCGAGGACTCATGCTTAATATTTTCACCCACTAACTATTTTCAACTTTCATTCCACTTCGATGTTACAACTTAACCTTATGTTCCACTCATTTATACTACTTTCTCATAATCATCATCATTTAATCCTGGATGTCAAACTCAAAATACTATTACTTTACAGCTTTACTCACTTCCACTAAACACTTTGGAACGAATCAATTTCGGACCCACTTCACTATTAACTGACGGACTATTCAAAATGCCATATCTTTTCATAAACAAGTCCTATTCGCTAGGAATCCTTGACACTCAATTATCAATTCACTTAAAATTCATTCCATCATTGCTACTACTTCTACAATTTACCACCAGTTGGTATATCAGTCTCTCAGAATATTCAAAGTTACCACAAACACTCGTCCATACCTCATTAGTACTTAATCAAAACACCATCAACATTGTGCATTTTCCACACACTTTCCACCATAAGTGGCATATGCGATTACATACAACATTTCTCAATCTACTTTACCAGCAAAACCAAGCTATTCACTTTTTGGTAATCAATTACAACTATAGTTCCCATCTATTAATACACGTTCGCACTTGACTCTATTTCAATTTATCTTTTCCTTAGGGCTAACACTTTACTGTTTTAACCTGAAATCTTGATCATCACTAGCCTT
>JAVKPL010008113.1:0-32371 GCA_032173675.1 Gastrolobium villosum | reverse complement strand
ATACCTCCAAGAACTTTTCCACCATATCCGATATGCCCCTGTACTTGGTTCATTTGTCATATGCTTCTAGAAAACAATAATAAGAGTGACCCGCCAACCTTTCTAGCATTTGATCCACAAAAAGCTAGAGGAAAATGGTCCTTCCTTGTTGCTTCATTAAGCCTTCTATAGTCAACACACATCCGCCAGCCAGTAATTGTCCTGGTAGAGATTAGCTCATCCTTATCATTCTTCACCACAGTGACATCCCCTTTCTTAGGCACAGTTTGTACAGGGCTTACCCATGCAGTATCTGATATAGAATAAATCATACCTGCATCAAGAAGTTTAACCACTTCTTTTCTCACTACTTCTTTCATCATGGGGTTTAATCTCCTCGGACCTTGCGCTCAGCCTCTTTATATTATTTTCACTGAGAATTTTATGCGTACAGAAGGAAGGACTTATACCCTTTAGATCAGCCATGGACCATCCTAGAGCAGTCTTGTGCTTTAAAAGAACTTGTTTCAGCTTCTTCTCATCATCAGCAGATAACCCGTTATTTACAATCACCAGATATGTTTCATTATCCCCCAGGAACATGTACTTTAGAGTAGTAGGCAACTCCTTAAGATCAACTTTAGGAGCACCTATTTCTTTGTCAGATTTCTTCTGTTCAAGGAACTCATCAACAGCTTTAATGTCCTCCTCAAAAGGGATATGATCTCTCTCTTGCAATTCAACAGTCAATTCTTGCAAGGGAGTTTTATCTTCATGTACCACCTCTTCTAAGACATTAATTTCGAAACACTCACTATCATCATATGGTCTCTTCATTGCATCAAAGACATTGACAGTGATTGTGTCTTCATTCATTCTTAGCACCAGTTTTCCCTGCTCTACATCAATCATAGCACGGGCTGTGGCCAGGAAAGGTCTACCCAATATGAGAGGCATTTCCTTTTCCACTTCCATATCAAGCACAATAAAATCAGCCGGAAAGATGAACTTGTCAATTTTTACAAGGACATCTTCGACTATACCACTTGGCTTCCTTAAGGATCTATCAGCAAGCTGAAGAGAAACCAAAGTAGGCTTCAATTCAGTAATCCCCAAGGCTTTACAGACAGATAAGGGCATTAGATTAATGCTCGCCCCCAAATCACACAAAGCTTTGCCAATTTTTGTATCACCGATTTCGATTTCAATCTTGAAGCTTCCAGGATCACGAAGCTTAGGAGGAAACTTCTTAGTGATAATAGCACTGCACTTCTCAGTAAGTGCAACTGTCTGACACTCTTGTAGTTTATGCTTCCTGGAGAGGAGATCTTTCATGAATTTTGCATAATTTGGCATATTAGCCAATGCTTCAGCAAACGGAATGTTCACATGTAACTTCTTGAAAATCTCAAGAAATCTGTCATAGCTTTTTGCCTTCAATTCTGGCTTCAACCTTCCAGGATAAGGTGCCATTTTCATAAGGTATTCTTCACTAAGTTCAAACTTTTCTTTCGGAAGAGTAGATTGCTCCTTCACATTATCAGCCGGTTTCACTATTTCAGGAGACTTTTCAGCTTCTTTTTCAGACTTCTCCTCCTGTTCAACCTTCTCTTCCTCTTCTATAGGTTTTGATGGGGATGCCATCACTTTACCGCTTCTAGTTATAATTGCCATACAATTATCCTTGGGATTGGTAGTAGTATTGCCAGGAAAGGTACCTGGTGCTCTATCAGACAACTGTTGGGCAAGTTGACTAACCTGATATTCCAGGTTCTTAATTGAAGCTTTGGTATTCCTGGACTCAGCTCTACTTTCCTCAATGAAAACATTGGTACTTTTTTGATTAGCCTTACTCTCTTCCATGAAAGCGTTAGTACTTTGTGCTAATGTTCCCACTAAACGCTCCAGGTCAGAAGGCTCTCTTTGTGGAATAGGTGGTGGTTTTAGATAGTTGTCAGACTTCATATCTAATCCAGTACCTTGATAACTCTTCCTTTGGTAGCTATTACCACCAGCAGAATTATTCTGATTTCTTGAAAAGTTTTGCTGATTAGGGCGTTGGTCATACCAAATGCCATTTACTTGCACCTGTTGAGACGAATCTGAAGACATCAATGTAGGACAAGCATTGGTGTCGTGATCTTCATGACAGTATTCACAGTCAAAAACAACTGCATTAGCTTGAACTTTAGAAAGCTGCATCCTCTCAAACTTTGCATTCAGATTAGACATCTGTTGTGATAGCAACTTTTGCTCTGCTAGCATTGCATTATTATCATTGAGTGGCACTACTTCCCTTTTTCCCGTCCTTGAAGATGTCTCATTCTCATTTTTAGCTAACTTGTCAATCAGATGATATGACTCTGAAGCTAGCTTATCACCCAAAGAACCGCCTGCTGCAGTATTGATAACCAGTTTCGTTTCCGGCAGACAACCATTGAAAAAGATTCTCACTTGGTCCCCTTGAGATAGGTTATAATGAGGAACCTTTCTCATAAGGGCCTTGAATCTATTCCAAGAAGCGCAGATGGTCTCTCCCATAAGTTGTTTGAAAGACGTGATATCATTCACCATGTTGTTGTATTTCTCCATGGGGAAGAACTCTGCAAAGAACTTCTTAGACAAGTTCTCCCAAGAAATGATGCTATCCGCAGGTTGTCTTTCCACCCAATCAAGAGCTTTTCCCTTAACAGAAAAAGGAAAAAGTCTCAATCGTATTGCATCATCAGAAACGTGTGGAGGTTTTGTGGAGTCACAGATTCTTAAAAATCTGTCAATGAATCTGTGAGGATCTTCATTATCCTCTCCTCCATATTTTTCTCTCTCAGCCAGCTGAATGATGTTGGACTTGAGCTCCCATTGATTGTTCCCAAGTTCAGGTGGAACAATTACAGCATTGGGCCTGTTAAAGATAGGCGTGAGAATGGTGTTCATGCGAGGATCAACATTATGATTTGGAGCAGCCATCTCTGGTATCTCCAGTGGTAGGTTTTCAGTTACTGGAGTGGTAGTTGTCTGTGCCCTTTTTTCCTCCTTCTCTTTTTGAGCAATTCGTTCGCTTCTCCTTAGATAAGCACTGCCTTGCATACACCTTCAGAGAAAAGATTAGTAGCACAGATACAAAAACAAAAATAAAAATATAATAAAAATAAAAACAATTTAATCTTTAAAAATCAAGATTAATTGATTTTAGAAAAAAACACTCCCCGGCAACGGCGCCAAAAACTTGACGTGGATCGACAAGTGTACCGAATCGCGCAAGTAATAAGTAGTAAGTCAGGTCGAATCCACAGAGAGTGTATCTAAATCAATTAAATTATTCCTTTGAAGATTAAATAATCCAAGAGATTTTTGACACGAATGTCAGGATTGTATAGAAATTTGATTTGTAAAATAAAACGTATTTTTGTTCTTTTTTTGAAAATGTGAAATCCAACAAAATGAAAGTTTAGAAATTTATGAGAAAGCGCTGCAGTTAGAGAACACTTACCGATGATCCCCACCTTTTACTCTGGATTAAGTTTAAATATCAATATATATATCGCAAAATTTAGATAATTATCAGATAAAAATATCAGTAGTTAATTCTCAATCCCTTGAAGAATTAACCTTTTAACCCCATATAAAAACCTAATTCTTTGAGGTGCCCTATATGAGATCAAGCATAAAGATTGATAATTCAGACATCTACAATATGAATCATGTCTATCCCTAGATCATGTTCATACCGTCGTTCTATCCCCTTTCTGGATTAACCACCGCAGATTCCTCTTGTTGGCCCTAATCCCCAAATTTACTATCGATTACTAGATTGATCAGATCTAATAATAACAATAACAATACGATCAGAATAGAACGAAATTCAAAGGATATATATATAAATATAAACTCAATCCATTGTATCAGGGGTTCACAAGGGTTCGTGACCCTAACCACAACAAAGGTGTTCTAGCCAACCATTATCATGGCTAAAAATCCAATATTCAATGAAAACATCAAAACATAAAAACTACAGAAAGGTAGAAGAAGAATGTTTTTCTCTCCGAATCTTCAGACTCTTTCCTGTTCTGGATCCGAATGCCCTAACCTTTCTTCAGAATGAAAAATTGTCTTGTTTAGGGTTGTCTTTTGCCCTTTTATACTCCTCAAGATTCTTCTTTCCTCGCAACTGACAGCTGTCCATTTCAATCCTCCGCTTGGAGCGCAGGATCCACGCTCCAAGCGTAGAAACACTGTCTGATTTTCCTTGTCTACGCTTGAAGCGTAGACCCACTGCCTTGGGTCTCTTCCTACGCTCCAAGCGTTGAATTGAACGCTCCAAGCGTGGAGATACTGTCTGATTTCTTCCTGCTCCTTTATTTGACCTTTTTCTCCTATAAACATAAAGAATTTGAGTGAGAGAGTGTCTGACAAGTTTTATTCAATAATTTCACCATATATACACCTTTATACATAATTTTAGATCTGATTCAATACTTTTTGATCTATAAAAGTATATATGCTGGGAGCATATCAAGAAGCATATTGAGGAGCTTTCAGCAAAAGATTTTATTCGACCGAGTGTGTCTCCTTGGGGAGCACCGGTTATTTTCGTGAAAAAGAAAGATGGGACCATGCGGTTGTGCACCGACTACAGACAGTTGAACAAGGTGACAATCAAGAACAAGTATCCTCTTCCACGCATTGATGATTTGCTGGATCAGCTCAGGGGTGCTTGCGTATATTCCAAGATTGATCTCTGGTCCGGTTACCATCAGATACGGGTTAAGCCGGAGGATGTCCCAAAGACAGCGTTTCGCTCGAGGTACGGGCATTATGAGTATTTGGTGATCCCGTTTGGACTCACCAATGCACCCGTAGTGTTCATGGACTACATGAACAGGATCTTCCAGCCGTACCTGGATCAGTTTGTGATCGTCTTCATTGACGACATCTTGATTTACTCCAAGACGGAGGAGGAGCATGCTGAGCACTTGAAGATTGTTTTGCAAGTGTTGAAAGAAAAAAAGCTTTATGCTAAGCCGTCAAAATGTGAGTTTTGGCTCAAGGCGGTGAAATTCCTGGGTCATGTAATTTCCGCTGATGGAGTTGCAGTTGATCCTAACAAGATTGAGGCCGTGATGGATTGGGAGAGGCCCAAGACGGTTACAGAAGTGAGAAGCTTCTTGGGTTTGGCTGGGTACTACAGTAGGTTCATAGAGGGATTCTCCAAGATGGTACTACCGATGACTCGCCTTACCCGAAAGGAGACTCCATTCGTGTGGACACATGAGTGTGAGGAGTGCTTCCAGGAGTTGAAGGAGAGACTGACTACTGCTCCTGTGTTAGTCCTTCATGATCCGGTGGAGCAGTTTTAGTTATACTGCGATGCCTCTGGTAAAGGGCTAGGCTGTGTGTTGATGCAGAAATGGAAAACTGTTGCTTATGCTTCAAGACAGTTGGAACCTCATGAGGAGAACTACCCGACTCATGACTTGGAATTGGCAGCCATTGTTTTTGCTTTCAAGATTTGGAGGCATTACCTGTTTGACATGAAGTTTGCTGTATTCAGTGACCACAAGAGCCTGAAGTATCTGTTTGACCAGAAGGAGTTGAACATGAGACAGCGAAGATGGATGGAGTTCTTGAAGGACTACGACTTTGAGTTGAGCTATCATCCTGGCAAGGCCAATGTGGTAGCCGATGCTTTGAGTCGGAAATCCGTGAGCTTATCCAGCTTGATGATGAGCGATTACGAGGTGATCGAAAAATTCAGAGACTTGAGAGTGAACTCCTTGTTTGGGGGTGCACTGCTTGAGATGGAAACAGCAGAGATGATTAATGAGCTGATGGAAAAGATTAAAGAGGGGCAAGTACAAAGAGAGTGCCTTGACTATGTGAAGAACCAGGACGGTGTGTCTTGGAATGAGGATGGTTTGTTGCTATTCCAGAAGAGGATTGTTATCCCTCGAGGGCCATTGACTGAGGAGGTTATGGCAGAGGCTCATAAGGGCCAGATTACTATCCACCCTGGTGCTACAAAAATGTACCAGGACTTAAAGAGAAATTTCTGGTGGCCGGGCATAAAGAAGGACATAGCGGTCTACGTGTCCAAGTGCCTTATTTGTCAGAAAGTGAAGATCAAGCACTAGAAACCGTCTGGAAAACTTCAACCTCTTGAGATTCCACAGTGGAAGTGGGAGAGTATTTCCATGGACTTCGTGGTGGGACTGCCCAAAACTCAGGCTGGTTGTAACTCTATCTGGGTTATTGTGGACAGATTGACCAAGTCTGCCCATTTTCTTCCAGTGAAGGTGAGCTTCACTACAGAGCAGTTGGCCAAACTATATGTCAGCGAGATTGTGAGGCTTCACGGGGTGCCCGAGAGTATCATCAGTGATAGGGACCCGAAGTTCACATCTCGGTTCTGGGAGGTGCTGCAGGAGGCTTTCGGTACGCAGTTGAGATTGAGTACCGCCTATCACCCTCAGACTGACGGACAGACTGAGCGGACCATCCAGACATTGGAGGACATGTTGAGAGCTTGCACGTTGGAGCAGGGTTCTGCATGGGATAGGTACCTTCCGTTGGTAGAATTCTCGTACAACAACAGTTTTCATGCTAGTCTGGGCATGGCACCCTACGAGGCGTTGTATGAGCCGGACTCCTACTTGCTGGTCCGAGGTTGGAGATAAAGAGCTATTTGGTTTGGACTTTGTCCAAGATACTACCCAGCAGATCCAGATGATCAGGGAAAAGTTGAAGCAGGCGCAGAATCGCCAAAAAAGTTACTATGATGTCAAGCATCGTCCACTGGAGTTCAGTGAGGGTGAGCACGTGTTTGTGAGACTTTCACCTGTCACCGTTGTTGGACGGGCACTCGGAGTGAGGAAGTTGAGCCCGCGGTTCATTGGACCCTACCAGATCCTTGGTAGAGTAGGACCTGTTGCCTATCGACTTGCCTTACCTCCGAACCTAGCCAACATCCATGACGTGTTTCACGTGTCTCAGCTTCGGAGGTACATAGCAGATCCTTCGCACGTGGTGCAACCTGATGATGTGGAGGTTCGGGAGAACCTAAAGACTCCCGTTGGACCACTCAAGATTCTCGATCGAGGCGAGAAACAGCTTAGAAGCAAGATTGTTCCGATGGTCAAGGTGCAATGGACTGGGCGTAGTCCCGAGGAGTGCACGTGGGAACGAGAGGACGAGCTTCTACGACAGTATCCCGACTTCCGAGACAGGTATGTTTCTGATTTTGAGGACAAAATCCTTAAGAAGGTGGGGTGAATTTAAAAACCCGCACCACTAATTAAGGTAATTAGTAAATTAATTATGATAATTAGGAAAAGATTCCATAATTGACCTTAATAATTATTATTGGGCTTAGATAATTATATTGAGTGAGTGAAAATGCTGAAAGTCGCTTTTCGGAAGAAAAGCGCAGATACCGGTTCTGCTACCCGGTATAAATGCGTACCGGAAAAGTATCCCGGAAAATTATAACGAATGCATGATAATTACTAGAATATTATGTAGGACTTGTAAAATGAGTTTCAAGTCAAAATAATGTAATCTGATGACAGAACTGATACTGGCTATGGAAAAGCGCGTACCAGAAAGATGCTTCGAAAAATAAAATATAAATATGAAAAATCTTAGAAAAATGTGTAGGTCTAGATTCCAAAGTTTGGGATCAATATCTTTTGCGTAGCTATTAAGGCTAATACTGCGCGTTAGGTGACCATTTGCCTATATATATTACTACTAATGGCACACAACCCTAGATACCTAAAATACCTACGTGAGAGGCTGCATTCTGAATGTTTGGCACTGTTCCATTGCCTTCTTTCACCATTTGTGAGCTTGGTGACCATTTTTCTTCAATCTTCTTCCTCTTTCCCTTGTAAACACTAGAGTGAGTATCTTGTGAGGTTGAGGTGTAGCTTATGCTGAGTTGAGGGACTGGTTGAGGGGTGTGTTGTGAGCTGTGGCTTTGGCTCCATGGTTATGAGCCATTGTTCATGCCATTAGAGGCTTCAAGAAGCCTCCTTTGGTGCCAAGAACTAACCTTTGGTGTTGCATTTTTGTGCCCTTGTGTGTGCTGAACCTGGGAGTTGCATTGGGAGCTCCATAGGCACATTAAGTTGCTGAGTAAGCTTTGGGGTAAGTCACCTTAACTTGATCATGTGTTTTATTAGCCTAAAGGTGGTATCTTGGTAGGTTAATGGGTTTAACATGTAACCAGCACATAAGTGAACTTGTATATGCTTAAAAATGGATCCTTGGTCGTGTACAAGTGTTAAAAGTTGAACCTTTGGACTGGGTTTTCATGAAATGCAGAAACTGCATTCTGTCGTGAGATATTCGGATATTTGTCGAACAAATATCCGGATATCAGTATTCGGATATGGTATCTGTAAGAACCCGCACCGCTAATTAAGGTAATTAGTGAATTAATTATGATAATTAGGAAATGAATCCATAATTGACCTTAATAATTAATATTGGGCTTGAATAATTATACTGAGTAAGTAAAAATGCTGAAAGTCGCTTTTCGGAAGAAAAGCGCAGATACCGGTTCCGCTACCCGGTATAAATGCGTACCGGAAAAGTATCCCGGAAAATTATAACGAACGCATGATAATTACTAGAATATTATGTAGGACTTGTAAAACAAGTTTCAAGTCAAAATAATGTAATCTGATGCCAGAACTGATACTGGCTATGGAAAAGCGCGTACCGGAAAGGTGCTCCGAAAAATAAAATAAAAATATGAAAAATCTTAGAAAATTGTGTAGGTCTAGATTCTAAAGTTTGGGATCAAGATCTTTTATGTTGCTATTAAGGCTAATACTACGCGTTATGGCTTAAATGCCTATTTATGCATTAGATGGCACATGATCCTAGGTCAAAATATTAACCTACGTGCCTCCATTTTCTGCAAACACCCCAGCCACCTCTTGCCACCTTATCTTCCTTTGTTGTGAGCCAAGGAGCTTCCTTTCTCCTTGGTTTCTTCTCCAAATACCTTGGGCTTGTGAGAGCTTGCTTGGTGAGGGTGAGAGTCAGCCTTGGGACTGCATGGTTGGTCTGTTTCTGAGTTGAGAGAGCTGTGTAGGGTGAAGGTGTGAGGCTGAGTTTGTGTTGTGTGGGTGTTGAAGCTTCAAGTAGCTTCCTTGGGAGGAAAGAAGTCACCTTTGTGAAGAAAGTTCCTTACTTGTGGGACATTTTCGTGTGCCTTGAAGGTCAGACCTGTAGAGTCTGTTTGGGGAGCTCCAAGAGCACACCTTGCTCTGGTTTGAGTTTAGGTAAGTTATACCAACCATGATCATGAGTTTAAATGCTTAAAAATGGAACCTTGATGCATGTATTTAACTAAGTTGATAACTTAAGGGTGGGGAAGCCTAAACACATTTAGAAATGCATGTTTAAGTGTCTTTAATCGGTTAAAGTTGGACCCTTTGGACTGGATATTCACGAAATGCAGAAACTGCATTCTGTCGTGAGATATCCGGATATTTGTCGAGTAGATATCCGGATATCCATATCCGGATATGGTATCCGGATATTGATATCCGGATGTGGGATCTGGGTATCCGGATATACCATATCCGGATATGGCCAGTGTGATATCCGGATATGTCCCATGTGATATCCGGATATCCTGGACTTTCGCAGAACAGTAGCTGTGCTGTGTGAACAGTAAGCTATTGGGGGTTTGTGGACCCTAGATTAAGGAAGTTGAACTTCTGTAATTAATGAACTAAGTCAGAATCACGTGATTAAGGGCTTATGGCTTTGTTGGAAGCCTTAAGACGTAAAACGTAAAGGAAAGGCGTAGTCTTTAAGTTGTATGCTTGTGATGTACAAATATTGATATATTATTGGTTCATATCAGATTGTGATACTGCTGTTTTTGGACTAAAGAGTGGTTGGACTCTTGGCTTGGATAGCTAGCTTGCAAGGTAAGCTTTCGTGTCCTCGGTTTAGCCATTTTGTGGTTCCACCATGTCCCATGGGGATGTGGTTTATGCATGCTGTGTTACATGCTTTGATGTTTTGGAAATGCTGTTGAGCTATTATATGCAATGTGCTTTTATGATATGCATGTGGTGTCCACCTATACGGTAAGCCTGAGTATGTGGTACATACAAGATGGTGAGGCTGTGGGTGAGGTGCAAGCGGTGTTCCTTGTACTCATGTGGGTTTAGACGTATTCCTGCATTTCTCTGGCCAGTAGATTTGATAAACACACATGGCATGATTATCTGCTGCATCGCATAGTTTTGGAACTTATATTACACATGTAAGTGAGCTTGGGGTGGAAGATCCTTGAGGACCCCTTGCCTTACTGGGATTTCTTGTTTAGAGATCTCACCCCACGTTTGGGGACGCTTATTTCAGGTTCAGGTAATGTTGAGGGCTCAGGTGGCAGCAGGCCAGAGCTGAGTTAGACTTAGCTGTATTTTGCTGACATGATGGATGATGATTATTTGACTGTTGCTTATGTTTTTTGTTATGATTACATTGAGACTGTTGTTGGGCATTGTGCCTTATTTGGTGAGCATGGGGTTTGTCCATGCCACATGGTTTTGTTATTGTCTTTTATTTGAAGTTGTAATTAAAGTATCAGGATTTTGGTCCAGGATATGTGTTGTAGTCCTGCGACTTAGTTACTCACTTATTATTTATATATGAGGTATTTCAGTTAATTGTCTTGCAATTTACATACAGGCAGTATTTTATGAAATTGATTAAGTAATCAAGTTGGTTAAGTTTAATGACGTCATAATTGAATTAAAGAAAAAGTTATTCCGCATTTTAATTAAGCGTGGCTTAATACGATAACATGTTAACAATCCGGGTTAACACGGGCTGTTACATTGTATGGTATCAGAGCACTTTCTAGGGAAAAGCCTGTATGTATTGCAATAACTTAGGATGTTTCGTTGCGTGTCTACTTTGCGTTCTCTCTGATTGGTGTGTATTATGATAATGCATATGTGACCACATGGCGTGGGCCTGATCAACTCATTCTTTGTGTAACTTGTGCAGAGTCATGGTGCCACCGAGGAGAAACCCTAGTACGAGTGAGGATCAATCGGATCCTATCCTGGCTGCATTAGCTGAGATGTAGGCGGCCCGACTAGCCGACCAGGAGGCCACGAGGTTGGCAAACCAGGCGATGCTGGACGCCATCAGAGAGGCGAACCGGCGAGCCACTGCTGAGGTTCTGGAGGAGAACCGGATGGCCAACATGACTATGATGAGGGTCATGTTGGAGGAGTTGAGGGCTGGTCCTGCTGCTGGCCAGTGTCCTCCACCACCTCCACCGCCGCCACCGCCTCCACCTCCGCCTAGTCAACAGGAGGACACCCAGAGTCAGATGGGTGAGGGTAGTCATTTGACGGTGGGTTTGCAGACCATCCCCGTATTAGATGAGGATCGTGACGAGATCGACCGCAGGCTGAATGCTTTCCGCAAGCATAAGCCACCTTCTTTCGACGGATCTTATGATCCCATTGCTGCGGCCAGATGGCTACAGGCGTTTGACAAGATCTTCCGGATCATGCAGTGTACCGATCCGCAGAAGCTGATGTTCGCCACTTACATGCTGGAGGGCGAGGCCCATGAGTGGTGGACCAACATTTCTCACATCTACGAGATGCAGGGCCGTGTGATGACGTGGCCATTCTTCGAGGAGTGCTTTCTGGGTCAGTACTTCCCTTATGACTCTCAGGAGAGGAAGCAAGGAGAGTTTGACCGTTTGGTGCAGGGCTCGTTGTCTGTCGACGAGTACCTGACCAAGTTTAATGAGTTGGTCAAGTTTGCTCATTTCCGTATGGCGAGACCGACTCCTGTTTTTCTTGCTGCTAAGTTCCGGAGGGGACTTAATGAGGACATTGCTGGACATCTTGCTGGTTCTGCTTCGAGAGACTTCGGAGCTTTAGTACAGCAGTGCCGCGACATAGAGGACTATTGCCGGGCGAGTCAGGCCAAGAAGGCCAAGATTGAGGTGCCACAGGGTACCGGCGGTTCCGCTCCCTGGAGGGACAGGAAGTTTGCAAACAAGGGCAAGGGTAAACAGTTGGCGGCTAAGCAAGCGCCAAATCAATTCAAAAAGACTTTCACTCAGGGAAACACAGCGAGACCTCCTGCTCCCAGATGCTCGGGATGCGGGAAGTCACACTTTGGGCCGTGTTCTACCGGTCAGTTGATTTGTTTCCAGTGTGGCAAGGAGGGTCACTATTCCAGAGATTGCCCGACGGCGAGAGTTGCTGCAGTGCAGGCTGTGCCGTTGCAGATGGTTCCTACTGGGGCACCAGCAGTGCCACCTACTACGGGGCGCGTGTATACTTTGGATCGTCAGCAGTCGGACAGAGCTCCGAACCTGGTCAGAGGTACTATTACCATTGGTGGTTCAGCCGTTGATGTGCTATTTGATTCCGGGGCAACGCACTCTTTTGTTGCTACCCCTATTGCTGTGGGGCTGGAGTTGCCCAGTGATGTGCTTTCTCCACCGATGTGGGTGACCACCGCCACCGGAGAAAAATGTTTGACCTCCACTGTTCATCGCGATGTAGCGTTTCAGTGGGATGGCTGTGACTTCTCGATAGATCTGATAGGATTGCCGATGGCCAACCTGGACATTATTCTGGGCATGGATTGGTTGTCCAGAAACTGTGCATTGATTGATTGCTGTGCCAAGAGAGTGGTGATGTCTCCGAGTGGGTCCACAGCCAGTTCCTCACCGTTCATTTCAGTCCTGCAGGCGAGGAGGGCCTTGAGAGCAGGGGCATTTGGCTATGTCATGTTGGGAGGTTTGGTGAGTGGGACACAGGAGGATCTCACTGGCATTCCTGTGGTGAGAGAATTCCTCGAGGTGTTTCCCGAGGAGATTCATGAGTTTCCACCGCAGAGGGAGATAGAGTTCTCCATAGACTTATTGCCTGGTGTGGGGCCTATATCGTTGGCTCCATACCGGATGTCGCCACCAGAGTTGGCGGAGCTGAAGAAGCATATTGAGGAGCTTTCAGCGAAAGATTTCATTCGGCCGAGTGTGTCTCCCTGGGGAGCACCGGTCATTTTTGTGAAAAAGAAAGATGGGACCATGTGGTTGTGCACCGACTACAGACAGTTGAACAAGGTGACAATCAAGAACAAGTATCCTCTTCCACGCATTGATGATTTGCTGGATCAGCTCAGGGGTGCTTGCGTGTATTCCAAGATTGATCTCCGGTCCGGTTACCATCAGATACGGGTAAAGCCGGAGGATGTCCCAAAGACAGCGTTTCGCTCGAGGTACGGGCATTATGAGTACTTGGTGATTCCGTTTGGACTCACAAATGCACCCGCAGTGTTCATGGACTACATGAACAGGATCTTCCAGCCGTACCTGGATCAGTTTGTGATCGTCTTCATTGACGACATCTTAATTTACTCCAAGACGGAGGTGGAGCATGTTGAGCACTTGAAGATTGTTTTGCAAGTGTTGAAAGAGAAAAAGCTATATGCTAAGCCGTCAAAATGTGAGTTTTGGCTCAAGGCGGTGAAATTTTTGGGTCATGTGATTTCCGCTGATGGAGTTGCAGTTGATCCTAACAAGATTGAGGCCGTGATGGACTGGGAGAGGCCCAAGACGGTTACAGAAGTGAGAAGCTTCTTGGGTTTGGCAGGATACTATAGGAGGTTCATAGAGGGATTCTCCAAGATGGTGCTACCGATGACTCGCCTTACCCGAAAAGAGACTCCATTCGTGTGGACACATGAGTGTGAGGAGTGCTTCCAGGAGTTGAAGGAGAGACTGACTACTGCTCCAGTGTTAGTTCTTCCTGATCCTGCGGAACAGTTTGAGTTATACTGCGATGCCTCTGGTAAAGGACTTGGCTGTGTGTTAATGCAGAAAGGGAAAGTTGTTGCTTACGCTTCAAGACAGTTGAAACCTCATGAGGAGAACTACCCGACTCATGACTTGGAGTTGGCAGCCATTGTTTTTGCTTTCAAGATTTGGAGGCATTACCTGTTTGGCATGAAGTTTGCTGTATTCAGTGATCACAAGAGCCTGAAGTATCTGTTTGACCAAAAGGAGTTGAACATGAGACAACGAAGATGGATGGAGTTCTTGAAGGACTACGACTTTGAGTTGAGGTACCATCCTGGCAAGGCCAATGTGGTAGTCGATGCTTTGAGTCGGAAATCCATGAGCTTATCCAGCTTGATGATGAGCGACTACGAGGTGATTGAAAAGTTCAGAGACTTGAGAGTGAACTCCTTGTTTGGGGGTGCACTGCTTGAGATGGAAACAGCAGAAGTGATTAATGTGCTGATGGAAAAGATTAAAGAGGCGCAAGTGCAAAGAGAGTTCCTTGATTATGTGAAGAACCAGGACAGTGTGTCTTGGAACGAGGATGGATTGCTGCTGTTCCAGAAGAGGATTGTTATTCCTCGCGGGCCATTGACCAAAGAGGTTATGGCAGAGGCTCATAAGGGCCGGTTTACTATCCACCCTGGAGCTACAAAAATGTACCAGGACTTAAAGAGAAATTTTTGGTGGCCGGGCATGAAGAAGGACATAGCGGTCTACGTATCCAAATGCCTTATATGTCAGAAAGTAAAGATTGAGCACCAGAAACCGTCTGGTAAACTTCAACCTCTTGAAATTCCACAGTGGAAGTGGGAGAGTATTTCCATGGACTTCGTGGTGGGATTGCCTAAAACTCAGGCTGGTTGTGACTCTATTTGGGTCATTGTGGACAGATTAACCAAGTCTGCCCATTTTCTTCCAGTGAAGGTGAGCTTCACTACAGAGCAGTTGGCCAAACTATATGTCCGTGAGATTGTGAGGCTTCACGGGGTGCCCGAGAGTATCATCAGTGATAGGGACCCGAAGTTCACATCTCGGTTCTGGGAGGCGCTGCAGGAGACTTTTGGTATGCAGTTGAGATTGAGTACCGCCTATCACCCTCAGACTGACGGTCAGACTGAGCGGACCATCCAGACGTTGGAGGACATGTTGAGAGCTTGCACGTTGGAGCAGGGCTCTGCATGGGATAGGTACCTTCCGTTGGTAGAATTCTCGTACAACAACAGTTTTCATGCTAGTCTGGGCATGGCACCCTACGAGGCGCTGTATGGTAGGAGGTGTCGGACTCCTACTTGCTGGTCTGAGGTTGGAGATAAAGAGCTTTTTGGCTTGGACTTTGTCCAAGATACTACCCAGCAGATCCAGATGATCAGGGAAAGGTTGAAGCAGGCGCAGAATCGCCAGAAAAGCTACTATGATGTCAAGCATCGTCCACTGGAGTTTAGTGAGGGTGAGCACGTGTTTGTGAAACTATCACCTGTCACCGGTGTTGGACGGGCACTCGGCGTGAGGAAGTTGAGCCCGCGATTCATAGGGCCCTACCAGATCCTTGGTAGAGTAGGACCAGTTGCCTATCGACTTGCCTTACCTCCGAACCTAGCCAACATCCACGACGTGTTTCACGTGTCTCTGCTTCGGAGGTACATAGCAGATCCTTCGCACGTGGTGCAGCCGGATGATGTGGAGGTTCGGGAGAACCTAAAGACTCCCATCGGACCACTCAAGATCCTCGATCGAGGCGAGAAACAGCTTAGAAGCAAGATCATTCCGATGGTCAAGGTGCAGTGGACTGGGCGTAGTCCTGAGGAGTGCACGTGGTAGCGAGAGGATGAGCTTCTCCGACAGTATCCCGATTTTCGAGACAGGTATGTTTATGATTTTGAGGACAAAATCCTTAAAAAGGTGGGGTGAATGTAAGAACCTGCACCGCTAATTAAGGTAATTAGTGAATTAATTATGATAATTAGGAAATGATTCCATAATTGACCTTAATAATTAATATTGGGCTTGAATAATTATACTGAGTAAGTAAAAATGCTGAAAGTCGCTTTTCGGAAGAAAAGCGCAGATACCGGTTCCGCTACCCGGTATAAATGCGTACCGGAAAAGTATCCGGAAAATTATAACGAACGCATGATAATTACTAGAATATTATGTAGGACTTGCAAAACAAGTTTCAAGTCAAAATAATGTAATCTGATGCCAGAACTGATACTGGCTATGGAAAAGCGCGTACCGGAAAGGTGCTCTGAAAAATAAAATAAAAATATGACAAATCTTAGAAAATTGTGTAGGTATAGATTCTAAAGTTTGGGATCAAGATCTTTTGCGTTGCTATTAAGGCTAATACTACGCGTTATGGCTTAAATGCCTATTTATGCATTAGATGGCACATGATCCTAGGTCAAAATATTAACCTACGTGCCTCCATTTTCTGCAAACACCCCAGCCACCTCTTGCCACCTTCTCTTCCTTTGTTGTGAGCCAAGGAGCTTCCTTTCTCACTGGTTTCTTCTCCAAATACCTTGGGCTTGTGAGAGCTTGCTTGGTGAGGGTGAGAGTCAGCCTTGGGATTGCATGGTTGGTCTCTTTTTGAGTTGAGAGAGCTGTGTAGGGTGAAGGTGTGAGGCTGAGTTTGTGTTGTGTGGGTGTTGAAGCTTCAAGTAGCTTACTTGGGAGGAAAGAAGTCACCTTTGTGAAGAAAGTTCCTTACTTGTGGGACATTTTCGTGTGCCTTGAAGGTCAGACCTGTAGAGTCTGTTTGGGGAGCTCCAAGAGCACACCTTGCTCTGTTTTGAGTTTAGGTAACTTATACCAACCATGATCATGAGTTTAAATACTTAAAAATGGAACCTTGATGCATGTATTTAACTAAGTTGATAACTTAAGGGTGGGGAAGCCTAAACACACTTAGAAATGCATGTTTAAGTGTCTTTAATTGGTTAAAGTTGGACCCTTTGGACTGGATATTCACGAAATGCAGAAACTGCATTCTGTCGTGAGATATCCGGATATTTGTCGAGCAGATATCCGGATATCCATATCCGGATATGGTATCCGGATATTGATATCCGGATGTGGGATCTGGGTATCCGGATATACCATATCCGGATATGGCCAGTGTGATATCCGGATATGACATATCCGAATATGTCCCATGTGATATCCGGATATCCTGGACTTTCGCAGAATAGTAGCTGTGCTGTGTGAACAGTAAGCTATTGGGGGTTTGTGGACCCTAGATTAAGGAAGTTGAACTTCTGTAATTAATGAACTAAGTCAGAATCACGTGATTAAGGGCTTATGGCTTTGTTGGAAGCCTTAAGACGTAAAACGTAAAGGAAAGACGTAGTCTTTAAGTTGTATGCTTGTGATGTACAAATATTGATATATTATTGGTCCATATCAGATTGTGATATTGCTGTTTTTGGACTAAAGAGTGGTTGGACTCTTGGCTTGGATAGCTAGCTTGCAAGGTAAGCTTTCGTGTCCTCGGTTTAGCCATTTTGTGGTTCCACCATGTCCCATGGGGATGTGGTTTATGCATGCTGTGTTACATGCTTTGATGTTTTGGAAATGTTGTTGAGCTATTATATGCAATGTGCTTTTATGATATGCATGTGGTGTCCACCTATACGGTAAGCCTGAGTATGTGGTACATACAAGATGGTGAGACTGTGGGTGAGGTGCAAGCGGTGTTCTTTGTACTCATGTGGGTTTAGACATATTCCTGCATTTCTCTGGCCAGTAGATTTGATAAACACACATGGCATGATTATCTGCTGCATCGCATAGTTTTGGAACTTATATTACACATGTAAGTGAGCTTGGGGTGGAAGATCCTTGAGGACCCCTTGCCTTACTGGGATTTCTTGTTTAGAGATCTCACCCCACGTTTGGGGACGCTTATTTCAGGTTCAGGTAATGTTGAGGGCTCAGGCGGCAGGAGGCCAGAGCTGAGTTAGACTTAGCTGTATTTTGCTGACATGATGGATGATGATTATTTGACTGTTGCTTATGTTTTCTGTTATGATTACATTGAGACTGTTGTTGGGCATTGTGCCTTATTTGGTGAGCATGGGGTTTGTCCATGCCACATGGTTTTGTTATTGTCTTTTATTTGAAGTTGTAATTAAAGTATCAGGATTTTGGTCCAGGATATGTGTTGTAGTCCTGCGACTTAGTTACTCACTTATTATTTATATATGAGGTATTTCAGTTAGTTGTCTTGCAATTTACATACAGGCAGTATTTTATGAAATTGATTAAGTAATCAAGTTGGTTAAGTTTAATGACGTCATAATTGAATTAAAGAAAAAGTTATTCCGCATTTTAATTAAGCGTGGCTTAATACGATAGCATGTTAACAATCCGGGTTAACACGGGCTGTTACAGTATCCGGATATCAGTATCCGGATATGGTATCCGGATATTCATATCCGGATGTGGGTTCTGGGTATCTGGATATGGTATATCCGGATATGGCCAATGTGATATCCGGATATGTCCTCTATAATATCCGGATATCCTGAGATTTCGTAGAACAGTAGCTGTGCTGTGTGAACAGTAAGCTATTGGGGGTTTGTGGACCCTAGATTAAAGAAGTTGAACTTCTGTAATTAATAAACTAAGTCAGAATCACATGATTAAGGGCTTATGGCTTTGTTGGAAGCCTTAAGACGTAAAACGTAAAGGAAAGGCATAGTCCTTAAGTTGTATGCTTGTGATGCATTATTAGTGATAAATTATTGGTCCATATCAGATTGTGATACTGCTGAGTTTGGACTTGAGAGTGGTTGGACTCTTGGCTTGGATAGCTAGCTTGCAAGGTAAGCTTTCGTGTCCTCGGTTTAGCCATTTTGTGGTTCCACCATGTCCCATGGGGATGTGGTTTATGCATGCTGTGTTACATGCTTTGATGTTTTGGAAATGCTGTTGAGCTATTATATGCAATGGGCTTTTATGATATGCATGTGGTGTCCACCTATACGGTAAGCCTGAGTATGTAGCACATATAAGATGGTGAGGCTGTGGGTGAGGTGTAAGCGGTGTTCCTTGTACTCATGTGGGTTTAGACGTATTCCTGCATTTCTCTGGCCAGTAGATTTGATAAACACACATGGCATGATTATCTGCTGCATTGCATAGTTTTGGAACTTATATTGTAAATACTGTTTTTGAACTTATATTACACATGTAAGTGAGCTTGGGGTGGAAGATCCTTGAGGACCCCTTGTCTTACTGAGATTTCTTGTTTAGAGATCTCACCCCACGTTTGGGGACGCTTATTTCAGGATCAGGTAATGTTGAGGGCTCAGGTGGCAGGAGGCCAGAGCTGAGTTGATATTTATGATATGCTGACATGCTGGATGTTGACTGCTGTTATGTTTTCCGCTTTGACTTGGATATTATGTTTAGACTATTGTGGGCATTGTTGCCTTATTTGGTGAGCATGGGGTTGTCCATGCCACATGGATTGGTTATTGTCTTTTATTTGAAGTTGTAATTAAAGTATCAGGATTCTGACCCAGGCTATGTGTTGTAGTCCTGTGGCTTTAGATACTCACTTATTATTTATATATGATGAGGTATTCAGTTAGTTGTCTTGCAATTTACATACAGGCAGTATTTTATGAAATTGATTAAGTAATCAAGTTGGTTAAGTTTAATGACGTCATAATTGAACTAAAGAAAAAGTTATTCCGCATATTTATTAAGCTTGGCTTAATACGATAGTATGTTAATAATCCGGGTTAACACGGGCTGTTACATTAAAAGTCTCTTACCTCTGGGCACATTAGTCAAGAGAAAATTTCCTAAGGCTTTCCAGAGAAAGAGTTGAATGCGAGCAGGCCCTTTCCATTCCCAAGGAGTCAAGTTTCTTGCCACCCCTTGAGTTGGTGCAGTAGCTTCCAAGGAATAATACACAGTTTTAACTGAGAAGAGTCCATCGCTAGACAAGGCCCAAGTGACCAAGTCTCTTCTATTGTGAGCTTGGGGAGGCATGACGTTGGCAATAGCCTTGCAAGAATTGGACGAGACAAATTGATGAAGGAGAGGCCAATTCCAATCACCCTCTGCATTAATGAAATGAGCCACCTTCCAGGAACTAACATCCTCCGTCAAAATGACATCTTCCTTCAGTTGTATTGGTTCAGAAGAAGTAAGCCAGGTATCCCTCCAAGAATTAGTGTTAGAGCCGTCACCAAATTGAATTATGGAACCCGAAGTAACCTTAGGCCAAATTCTCATCACACCTTTCCACAAATTTGAACTTTGTCTAGTATGTTTAAGCATAGGGATCAAGTCATCTGCTACCGAATATTTGAATCTCAAAATTTGAACCCAGAGACTATGAATCTCAAAATTTAAACCCATAGACTATCTCTCTTTGTAAGCAACCCGTGTCCCACCTTCATTAAAAGGTCCTGATTCATTGATCTCATTCTTCTAAAGCCAAGTCCGCCATTTTTCTTATGTTGACAAATAGTCTCCCACACAACAGCATGTATTTTCCTTGAATCCTGCGTAGACCCCCAAAGGAAGTCCCTCGTGCGTCTTTCAATACCCTCACAGATATTAACAGAAAGCAAATTGGACTGCATGGTGTACGTAGGTATCGAAGCCAGGACAGATTGAGCCAAAATCGACCTCCCAGCCATAGACAGCGAGGATTTCTTCCAGTTAGACAGCTTAATGTCCATCTTTTGTAAGACATGATTGAAGTAACAAGCAGACGCAGTAGCTCTACCATGCAGAAGGAGGATACCTAGATACTTACCCAAATCTGAGGTTAAGGAGAACCCCAACACTTGTGCAATTTCGGAAGCTCTGGTGTGATGCACGTTTCTAGAAAAGAATATTCTAGATTTATCGTTGCTAACCTTCTGAACTGAAGCCTTGCAGAAGCAGGTAATGATCTTATTAATGAGGACAGCTTGGTCTAAGGAAGCTTCTGCAAAAAGGAGAAGATCATCCGCGAAGAAGAGATGGCTTATCGGAGGGCCTCTCTTCTTTAAAATGACAGGTTTCCACGTCTTAGTGTCAAGAGCAGTAGCACTATTTGTTTTTTTGATAGTATTTGAATACGTTTTTTTGGTAACAAATACACATTTTATTTCACCTAATTTTGTTCTGTTTTACATTTATCAATTAATCGAGACTGATATTTATTACGAAGTCTGCTCTACGAAATTTGTTACGAAACAAATGGCATAACAAACAACTGTTACAACTTTCTTTTTCAGTCAAAGAAAGAAAAAAATTGTTATAAAAAAAAAAATCATTCAATAGGAAGGTGGCAAATATGTATGTGGGTCCCGTTCATATCATGTTAATATCTAATTTGTAGGTGGAACTATTCAATTTGAATATAACGCATTTTTATTAGTGGGTCAAAAACTGAAATCCAAATATGACTCAATGCGGGTTCGAGGTCACATGGGTTGACATGCAAAACTTAAAGTTTTTGACTTGTACATTGTTGAATTTTGAATATAGGATTAAAATATTTACCGTAACTTTAGATAAACATATCTGCTATGCACTTTTTTTGTGTGAAAGAAAGGGCTTTACAGCCCAAAATAAAAAACAACTAAACAATAGTAATACTTCTACAGCTACTAACAACACACATCAGCAAAAAATAAACAACTAAGCCCAGGAGAGATCTGGATGAACTCCTTATATGCAGAATTCTCATAAGAGTGAACCATATGATTGGCGAGCCAATCAGCACACTGGTTTCCTTCGCGGTAGGTATGTTGAAGCTTAACTTCCCAATCCTTGTTCATCTATGCCCGAATGCGAGCAACAATATGCGACTCTCGGGCTGCATTACCGTCTTTGGTAAGCAAAGTGATCACTGCAATGGAGTCACTTTCAATTATAAGTCTCTTGAATCCCTTCTTCCATGCAAAACTCAAACCTTTCAAAATACCCCACAACTCAGCTGTGTAAGCTGATGCTGTACCAATATAGTATGTGAAACCCCCCAATCATTGACCATCAGAACCTCTGCACAACCCTCCAGAAGCAGCTTCCTTACCTACTGTGCACTTAAATGTCGTTGTTTTCATCTTTTTTTAATTAAAACATCGTGCGTCCATCTTCTTTACATATCGCTATTTTTTCTTGCACTTCCTTACCTATTGTACTTCCGTCTTCTTTGCAACAATGGCGTCCTTGCAGAATTCTCATACACTCCACCAAACCCTCTTTCACAACTCTTTTTCACAGGTACTCTCTTATGCTTTAATTTGGTCTAATTCAAGCTCAAGAGACCAAAAAAAAAAAAAAATTCACAAACCTTGAGAAAGCAACCCAGTTGAAGAAGCTGAAGGTTCTTGGGCAGCTTTGATGATGAACGAAAAGCCTTCTTTTCTATATGAATGAAAAGTACCATGAATCTGTAACAACGACACATATGTCAGAAACAGAGAAACATGAATCAAATTACCAAATTAAAGCATAAGAGAGTACCTGGGGAAAAGAGTTGTGAAAGAGGGTTTGGTGGAGTGTAGGATAATTCTATAGGGACGCCATTGTTGCAAAGAAGACGGAAGCACGATAGGTAAGGAAGCGCAATAAAAAATAGTGATATGTAAAGAAGACGGAAGCACGATGTTTTAATTAAAAAAGAGAGATGAAAACGACGACGTTTAAGTGCAGAACATATATGTTTATCTAAAGTTACAATAGATACTTTAATCCCTTTGAATATTGATTATTGTTTTTGAGAATAAGAGTTCTCTTTTATATATCTCTATTTGTTGTTCAACCTCTTTTCTATCCATTTCAACATTAGTTGGTATTAGACCTCAGGTTGGCCTTTGCTAATGTCTGAACAAAATCGTGGTGGGCGTAGGTGGTGGACTGGTGGGTTCACGATAGCAGGGGACATAAAATCACTCTGGAAACTAAAGATGAACAGTTGTATCAAAGAGACATACATGACATAGAAAACAAAGAGCAGCTACGACGAGTTGAGAACTAGAACGACAATTTGCGAGATCACAATTTGGAGATGCATCTAATAACGAGGAAAGAGACATCAAACTATTTATGGTTCTAAGCCGGGGGTACAATCAAGGACTTCGATGCAAATTTCAATCATCTCTTCCAAATATCTTGATGAAGATCAAGATTCATGAGTTTGAGGAAAAACTCATCCAAATGGGTTTTTTGACTGATTGCATACCGTTGAGAGGATCTTTGACATGAAAGATCTAGCCGAATGCCAGAAGGTTAAATTGGTGGTGTTCAAATTTAGGAAGCATGACTCCATTTGGTGGAATCATGTGAAAATAAGTGTTATGGAGGGAAAGTCAACGGTTATGCATAGGACAAGATGAAGAAGTTGCTATGAAATAAGTTTTTGCCTAATTACTATAAGGAGGAAATATTTATCAAATATCATATCCTAATGTAGGACAATCTAACGATTAAACAATACACCAATGAGTTTGGCCTCATGATGTGTTGTGATATGACTAAGGAAGATTAATAAATAATTTCTCGATATTTGAAAGGGTTGCAAATTGAGATGTTTAATGTTGTTTCGTTGCATCAATATTGGAGCTATAATAATGTGTGTAGATTGTCTTAAAGGCAGAAAGATAGTGTAAATAGAATGGTAGCAATCTCAAATTTCAGAGTCAGTTTTCTAAGTCGACAACGACTCTAATTTGTCACCAGTGTCAAAGAATATATTTTCAAACTTGCTTACAAGGAAAGACCGAGTAGTACGAAATCTTCTAGAGGAATAGCTATAGCCAAGATATGCTAGAAGTGTTAGGGCATTGGGCATTTTGTTACGAATTGTCCAAATCAACAGATTGTGATGCTTATTGAAGCTCCAGTCTATGACGAGGTCTTTGTCAATTATGAATCCAATGAAGAGAATAATAATAAGTATCTACTTGTTGAGGCTCTACTTTATGACTAGATCCCTATTTATGATGAATCTGATGGAAAACAAGATGATGAGAACTATAATTTATGACGAGTTCCCTGTCTATGATAAACATGATGGGGAGCATGAAGATGAGAATCTAGAGGTGGAGAAAAATTCTTTATAGTGTGTTTCGGTGAGTCCCTAATTGTCAATAGAGCTTTAAATGTTGTTGTAAGAGAAGAAGAATTATGGCTTAGGCATAACATCTTTCTCATTAAGTGCACTAGTGGAGAAAAGGTCTACAACCTAATAATAGACAGAGGGATCTACAAGAATGAGGTGCTTACTTCTATAGTGGATGCAAATTTTAAAATAAAGATAGAAGATATTGGATTGCATCATTCACATTGTACTTTCATTTGGAATGATGAAAGTTTAGTGGAAAATCAATTAGTAGAAATTTTTATATCTCTTTCAAAGTTGAAGTTCTATCCAAAGATGCCATAGGGAATAATCCTTCATTCAAGAAGTTTTTAGTTTGCAAGAAAAATTGTGAACTTGGGCACGATGGACATAACAACCTCGTGCTCAATGGAGATAACGATTTAGCTTTTTGTGGAAGTTTAGGTTGCTCCCATGGTTTTCACTATGTCAAGGATTTGGACCAGAAACACCCCTAGATCAGAAGTGCTCTAATACCAAATTGATGAAACCCAATTTTACTACACTGAAACCGATGAACACAAAAATGGAGACATAAACAAAAAATACAAGAACAGCCAAGAACTGTTCGTTTCCCAAAGAGCTACTTGCAGCACCTCCAAACCCAACACCAAAATCCTCTCAATACATGCATACCTCACTCCACAAATTCCCCTTCCTTTTATCCCATCCTCCAACAACATTCTAGAAGAATCCTCCCCCAACGAACTCTCTTCCTTTCACCCCAATTCTGTTATTACCTTTATTCACATACTTAAGGCCCATCACAAACTAATGATTAAGTGACATTTCTAAGTTCTTTAATTTTTTGGGCAAATTGTGAGTACAGGCACCCAGGTTAGGGAGGGAGATAGGTCGCATGGTGGAGGATTAAACTTCCGACATCATCATCACACCTCAATATGATGTTTGAGACAATCAATGATTCATTAACAAATCAATGTTTTTTACTTTTTCTTTTTTCTTTTTCATTCATTATCTTAAGTCTGAACACATTTTTTCTCATTTCTCGTCATTGCAGATTTGTTTGTCAACAAGTAAAATACTTTCACATACCCTAATCATAATAAAAGAAATAGAAAACAAAATTCTCATCCTCATCCTCAATTACATTATAGGATAGCTCCTACCACAACAAATTGTCATTGAGTCTCATTAAAGCTATTGTGGCTTTAGCTTCCACTCCATCTTCTCGCTTGTATTTTCGTTAATTAATACCATTACATCCTTATTTCCTTCACTTTCACACAAAAGCTTTAAATCCTTACATCCTTATTTGTTTGTCATCTTTCCATATCTATCGTTTATCTTTCTATCAAGCACACACAACATAAAAGTGTTTCCAAAACTCAACCAATAAATGTGCCACAAATAACCACATATCAACCTTAGAATAAACAATTCCAAAGTCTACACCTTAGCTAACAAGATGCTTTTTCAATTTTTGCATAAACATCTTAATTTCCGTATTGAATCCTAGTACGCTGTTAGGAACGCAAATCCTACAAAGGAAAATCAGGGAACCGAAACAGAGAGGAAGAGAAAAGCAAGTGAAAAAAAGATCCTGTATATTCATCAAGTGTCTTTCTACAATCTTCCTCTAACAACATATATCCCTCTCTAACAACTTTCCAACCGTTTCCATCTATTGACACGTATACCCTCCCCACTAACAAACTCTATCAGCACACACACACACTTACACAGCAGTAGGCTTAATGGATACCCTTATTGGGCTAATCACATGACAAAGTCTTTAGCCCAATAAGGGGCTCCCACCACTCTTCTACTCCTATCCTTCCTCATCATAACATTGCTCCCTTCTCCCAAAAGAACCTTGTCCTCAAGGTTGTGGTTAGGCAGAACAAACTCAGGATAATACAACTCAAGATCAGTCTGATCCTCCCAAGTTGCATCTTCAGGAAGAGAGTTAGTCCACTGAATCAGCCATTGGTACTTGCTACCTTGTTCTTCCAGCACTTGTCGAAACTTCAATGCAGCCAAAGGAACTTGAATTGGTAAATTACCACTGCTTAACTCGGGTAAAGGCAAGGCAACTGTTGAACTATCACCTCTAAAACGTTTAAGTACTGAGACATGGAAAGAGGAATGAAGCTTACAACTTGGTGGCAGCTCCACCTGATAAGAGACAGGGCTCAAAATCCTAGTGATTGGAAAAGGTCCGAAATACCTTTTTGCAAGTTTCTGGCACTTCCTCTTTGTGAGTGTAATTTGTCTGTAAGGCTGGAGCTTAATCAAAACCAAATCCCCAACAGAGAAAGTGACATCCTTCCTATGTTTGTCAGCCTGCACTTTCATCCTATTCTGTGCACTGCATAATTGCTCCTTGAGAAACTTCAACAGCCCATCGCGGTGACTCAAGGTAGCATCCACAGCTTCAACTCTAACCGAACCATGGAGATAAGAAGGAATCATAGTTGGAGCCTTACCATAAAGAGCCTGGAAGGGAGACATTCCAATGGCCGAATGTGCAGCAGTATTGTAATGATACTCTGCCCATCCCAAATAAAAAGCCCACCTGTGATTTTCTTCATGGCAAAAAGCTCTCAAATATTGCTCCAAGTACCTATTCGTTACCTCCGTCTGCCCATCGGATTGTGGATGATAAGAGGTGCTGGTCCTGAGTAATGTTCCACTGCATTTGAACAGATGTGACCAAAATTGACTCAAAAAAATTGAGTCCCTGTCAGACACAATGGTTTTTGGAAACCCATGTAGTTTGACCACCATATCACCAAATAAAGAGGCTACCTTCGCAGCAGTGTAGGGAGTAGTCAAGGCACCAAAGTGAGCAAACTTGGTGAAACGGTCAACTACCACCAAAATGACATTAAACCCTTTTGATTGAGGCAGCCCAGTAATGAAATCCATACTCAAGTCCTCAAAGACCCCAGCTGGAATAGGTAGAGGTTGAAGCAACCCCAAAGGTGGAGAAGTAGACGTTTTGATGAGTTGGCAAGTAGAACAACACTTGACAAACTCATTGACATCCTTCCTCATTCCTTTCCAATAAAAAGAAGCAGATAACCTCAACAAAGTTCTAGCGACACCTGCATGACCCCCAACCAATGTAGAATGAGCTTCCTGCAAAAGGATATCTCTTAATGCCGAATTGGTGCCCAACAAATAACGGCTTTTATGGAACAGAATTCCATCCCGTTCAGTAACAGCCGGATCCCCCAAATCATTCTGTTGCAGCTTCAACCGAATCTGCAGCAACTCAGGATCAACCTTATTCTCCTCACGAATCTGATCCACCAACTGAAAGGAGACTGCTGTTAGCAAAGCTAGGATGCTCCCAGGATGCTCCTCCTCACAGCATCTTGATAGGGAATCGGCAACAACGTTGGCTGCTCCTGGTTTATACTCAATGGAAAAATCATATCCCATTAGTTTGCAAGCATATCTTTGTTGCTCAATTGTTTGCACAGTCTGTGTCAATAGCTCCTTGAGACTTCTATGGTCTGTACGAATAATAAACTTGGACCCAAGCAAATAATGTCTCCACTTTTTAACTGCCTCCGTCAAAGCATAAAGCTCTCGGACATAGGTAGATGCCACCCTCAACCTAGGTCCCAACTTCTTGCTAAAGAAAGCAATAGGGTGATTTTGTTGTAAGAGGACAGCCCCAATCCCCACTGCTGAAGCATCAGTTTCAACTACAAATGGCAAGTTGAAATCAGGCAAGGACAGTACTGGAGTACTAGACATAATCTCCTTCAATGCTTCAAAGGCTTCGGCAGCTTCAACTCCCCAAATAAAGCAATCCTTTTTCAACATGTCAGTCAAAGGAGAAGCTAGAGATGCATACTGTCTAATGAATCTCCTATAATATCCTGTCAAGCCAATGAACCCTCTTAACTGCTTAATAGTCTTCGGCTGTGGCCATTGCTTCATAGCAGCAATCTTCTTGGGATCAGCTTTCACCCCCTCACCCGAAACAAGATGTCCCAAATACTCCACCTCGGCCAATGCAAATCCACACTTACTAAGCTTCACCACAAACAAGTTCTCCTGTAAACATGTTAAGGTTAAGACAAGGTGATTATAGTGTTCTTCCATGGAACCACTATATATAAGAATATCATCAAAGAACACTATGATGAACTTCCTCAAATAAGGACGAAACATATGATTCATAGCTGCCTGAAAGGTTGAAGGAGCATTAGTTAACCCAAAGGGCATCACTAAAAACTCATAATGCCCTTCATGTGTTCGAAAGGCAGTTTTGGGAGTATCCCCAGGAACCAATAGTATTTGATGGTATCCACTCCTCAAATCAAGCTTGGTAAATATCTTTGCTCCATGAAGCTCATCAAGCAACTCATCAATGGTTGGAATAGGAAACCTGTCCTTAATAGTAATATTATTCAAGGCCCTGTAGTCAATACACATTCGCCAAGAATTATCTTGTTTCTTAACCAACAAGACAGGTGAAGAAAAAGGGCTCCTGCTCTCTTTAATCAACCCCGAAGCCAACAATTCAGAAACTTGCCTCTCAATTTCTTCCTTCTGATGATAGGCATATCTATATGGCTTAACATTAACTGGTCTAGCCCCATCAACCAAATGTATAGCATGATCACAGCCCCTGGGAGGGGGTAATCCCCTGGGTAACTGGAAAACCGCTTGAAATTGCACCAAAATGGTCCAAATTTCCAAAGGAACAAACTGTTTCAGATCCACTAACTCTGGGGAGACATCAAATGACACTGGTGCCACTGCCCCTGCTAAGCTGAAACACTGCTGAATTTCTCCATAAGAGACTTTAGAATCAGCCTCACCATGTAATACCACCCTTCCTCCCGTAGTCATGAATTCCATGGATAATTCAGCATAATCATGGATAACCCTACCAAGCTGGCTCAACCAAGAAATGCCTAAAATTATCCCAAAACCAGTCAATTCAATAATCCACAGATCAACCACAAACGAGTATCCTTGAATGCTCAAAGGAACTCCTAAACACTTCCTGTCACAAAGAAGAAACTCCCCATTCCCCAAGAATACCCGCATCCGAGGAACCTTTATAGTTGGCAGCCCCACATCATCCACAATTTGCTTTTGGATGAAGTTATGGGAACTTCCAGAATCCACCAAAATAGGAATTATTCGACCCATAAAATCAACCTGAAATTGAAGGGCCCTAGGATTTCTATCCCCCTTCAAAGAGTGCAGAGCAGCTTCATGACTTGCCTCATGTGTCAACTCAGGCTGCCACACAATGTGCTCTTCAGTATCATCCACACAGTCTTCCCAATCCCCTATCATTAAGAAAAGCTTAGACTTACACTTATGGCGAGGATTCCACTTCTCATCGCAAGTGTAGCATAATCCCAGCTCTCTCTTCTTCATCAAGTCCTCATTACTCAACTTCTTGTAAGGAACCGTAGAGGGCAGGGCAGGAAAAGTAGGCTTCGGACTTGGCATGATTGAAGTCAAAGGCTTCGGTTGCTCCACGGTGTAAGAATTTTTAGTGAAAGTCTTCTTCGACCCAAAAGAGGAGAAAGACGACCGCAACTCAACAAAATGGGCATCATATGTGATAGCTAATTGCATTGCTTGATGGAGCGAGGTTGGTGAATGCAATTGGATAGCCCTTCTTAAATCCGGTAATAAGCCTGAAACAAAGAAGCTCATAAGGATTTCATCAGAAAACTCAGTAACCTGATTAATAAGGGCCTCAAAATTCTTAATGTAATCATCCAAGGTGCCATCCTGCGTAAGTTTCGAAAGTACTCCCTGCAGATCTGTATAAGCAGTGCCACCAAACCGCTGCCGAACCGCCAACTTCAACTGCTCCCACGACTGCGCAGATCCCCCATTGAAAAGCCACTGGAACCAAGGTCCAGCTAGCCCTTCCATCTTCATTCCAGCCAACCGAACCTTGAGTGCATCAGGAACCTGCTGAAGCCCAAAGTATAGTTCGGTTCGAAAGATCCAACTATTTGGATCTGAACCATTGAACAACGGCAACTCCATCCGGATCGATTTCATGACGGCACGAGGATCATCAACTGCAAAACGCGGTTGAGAAGTACCACCGGAATCAGTACCAGAAGAAAAATGCGTACCAGTGGAACGAGTAGATGCTCCGAGCACCGCGGCGTGAATCTCCTGAAGCTGAGCAGTAATCGTGATGAACTGATTCTGATGGTCCGAAAATCGTTGCTCAACCCTAGCCTGTAAATCGTCCAAGCTACGATCGATACGAACTTGCAACGCCCCAAATTCATCGGCCAAATCTTGAACACGCATGGTTGAATCTCAGTGAGTCCCGATGAGATGAAAGCACCAATGTTAGGAACGCAAATCCTACAAAGGAAAATCAGGGAACCGAAACAGAGAGGAAGAGAAAAGCAAGTGAAAAAAAGATCCTGTATATTCATCAAGTGTCTTTCTACAATCTTCCTCTAACAACATATATCCCTCTCTAACAACTTTCCAACCGTTTCCATCTATTGACACGTATACCCTCCCCACTAACAAACTCTATCAGCACACACACACACACACTAAACAACTTTAACAACACACACACACTTACACAGCAGTAGGCTTAATGGATACCCTTATTGGGCTAATCACATGACAAAGTCTTTAGCCCAATAGGGGCTCCCACCACTCTTCTACTCCTATCCTTCCTCATCATAACATACGCACACCAATGTCCATCCATTCCCCAGTACATATTCAAGGAGTTGGATCTGGGGAGGAGCATCACAAAACTTAGATAGAACAATGATTAACTCGTGTGGATAGTACATCTTTTATTTAGCTCTGCCCATAACTAAAGCTTGATACAATACTTCAAAATTTCTAGAAATGTTATATATACATATATATATAGGAAAAAGTGTTTATCATTTTAAATGACACAACTTATATCCTTTCACTTTCACAAAGAAGTAAGACCTATACCTTTATTTCTTTTGTCAACTCTCTCTCCTCCTTTATCTATCTCTCTTTTCTGACACAACTTTACATCCTTTATAAAATGACACACACTTTACCCATATATATATATATATATATATATATATATATATATATATATATATATATATATATATATATATATATATATACAACAGCAATTTATTTCGATTAGGGAAGGCTAGAAGAGAGAATAATAGGTTATGAAGTGACACATCCGAAGCAGCACTAGACGTCTCAGGGTGAAGCAATTCCCTTTTTGATGAGCATATCATAGACCCTGTCAATTTTGATGGTCTCCATCTTGAACAATTGATAGAGCATCCGATTTAGAAGAGACAGTGCCACCAAGTATTCGTAGAGACAGTTGCTCTAGCATCTTCAGATAAATGGCTGGCGGCAACCTCATATCACGGCACAAACGTTTTTCCTGCCAAAGAAGATATAAACGACAATTTCAGAAAATAAACGAAGAAACAATGCACTAATTTAAAAGGCAAACTAGGCAAAGACTAGTGCATAATATCCAAAAACAAAATCATTACTATAAAGGGCAACCTGATGCTATAAATCATTACTATACAAAATAAAATTCATCACTGAGTATCATTAATCTCCCTCCACCCGATCAGAAAAATAACAGCATTTTTAATAACCAGAATCAAAATTTCCACCATCAACAAGGAATCTAATTTAAAAAGATTGGATGGGTTTTATCCTGACTTTTAGTTTTACTCTTGGAGGATGTTTGGTAGAAGAGAAATTTTCTTATGCCTGAGAATCACGATTTCCAGAAATATGATGGGAAAGTGAATTTCCCGGTAATGTGACCAAAAAACTGTTTGGTAGGTCAAAATATTACGCTCAAGTTTCCTGATTCTATGTTTGGTTGATTGTCAAATATTAATGGGAATGTAGGATGATTTTAAAAACTGCATTGCTGACGCTAGTGGCGCCATCACCGTGCAATTGGCGTGGGAATAAAATATTACTTGAAGACTTGGCGCTAGTGGCGCGGAGGCCAAAATATTTTCCCACCTCTGGAATCCAAGAATATCACCCCTCTGGTTGTCTTCTTAGAATCACATTTTGCCTTAAAAAGTGTTCACAAAACAGAATCATGGGAAAATCATATTCACGGGAAAGTTTTCACAATCCTTCTATCAAATGTGGGTAAATAGGATTCTCAATGTAGTGACTTTCCCTGGGATCTAAAAAAAATCCTTGTACAAAATGCCCCCTTGAGGTCAGAAATCAATCTTCCTCGATAAATCAAGCATGACGGGTGCCACCGAGAACCTATATATGACGAACTTTGTAACAATAATAGGAGCAAGCCTATTCTTAAAAACATCCAACCAATACCATGGACCAATGATTTACAAATAGCATTTAATTACCAAACCACTTATGTTACCTTAATAAAGAAAGGCCTTAAGGCCAAACTAATAGATAGCAGGTATTACTAATTT